>SKCR01050244.1:0-39309 GCA_019454045.1 Zanthoxylum bungeanum | reverse complement strand
AACAAGCCATAACTGAAAACAACTAACAACCAAACCAACCAACAACCCATAACCGAAAGCAGAAAAAACCATGACAAAAAACAAACCCAAACCGTGAAAGACAACCACCAAGACAGTGGCCAAAATAACCAAAAATAATAGCCTAAATAACCAAAACATGAGCCAAAACCAAGACCAAAATAGTAGCCAAAACCGAGACAAAAATAGCAGCCAAAACAAATAAAAACAGCAGCCAAAAAACCAAAAATCAGCAGCCAAAACAACTAAAAACAGCAGCCCAAAAATAGTAAAAACATCCACTAGAAAAAAGCAACTAGAAAACATCAAAACAACAACCAACAACCAGAAAACAGTGAAACAGCAAACAAAAATAGCGAACCAGTGATCCTTCTGGCGACGGCCTAACGCACTTCCGAGAAAGCAACCTAAAAGGTAAGACCTGAAGGCACCCTTACCATCTTTATTCTTATAGTTCCAGACATTGCGTGCCTGGCTGGACATGAAATATGTCCAGCCGGGTATGCGAAGTCATACATCAAATACGACCAAATTTCTGGTCACATTATTTCGTTCTTTGGTAGTTCGTTATTTTATTTCTGTCTATTCATTCACCTTTATTATTTTTATTTTGTTTATTTTTCTTGTTCATGTTGATGATTATATTTTATGCCTTTTTTACCTTTTTAATTATTCATTATCTGTATATACATGGTTATATTTTTATGTATGTTTACATTATATTAATGATTATGGATATTATTATCCCTTGCTGTATATCGGATGGAAACCTAGACATAAATTCCGTAGCTGAATCCGAATGGATGGTAGTGCGGTCTGTACTTGGGATACAACTCCACGTGCCACTCGGGAAATATTAATATATGCGTGATTAACCCCTTTTTGTTTGCTATTTATTTATTGACGCTTTTCCCACTTATCTTTGTTTATTATAGTTTTCGTTAACACATATTGTACTTCTTAATTTAATATGCTTTTTTTGAACAATGTTATTGTGGTTGTTATTTTGATTGGGTATGTTATTGCATTTTTATTCGCTTTTATGTATGAATTGCATTAAGACTTGGCTATACCATTGTGTGAACCCGTCCATTATACTGGCATAAGTAAGGGACCATTCCGAACCCAACGATTTGAGGTCTTCCCTTGCGAGGGGTGAGTGCGACCTTAAATCTTTCCCAGTTCACACTGGGTGGCGACTCCTTTATTCTCTGGTTTAGTCCCCCGCGGGCTACTCCGTACTCTCTACGGACTGCGAGCCCAATAGTGTCGTGGTCGCCGAATATCATAGGCATAACGGTAAACTCCGCTTTGCTCCTACACCTGAGTTATGGAGAAGCAAAAGAGACTGATAGTAAGGAAACTATGGAATTATTCCTAGGAGACCACCACCGAGTTTCTTGTCGAGTGCAATGTCAACTTTCTAAAAGAAGTTCAACTTCAACATCCACTTTCTAATAAAAGTCTTGAAGGTAACTAAGCTAGCTTAGAGGGATGGCAATCAAAACATATGTGGAGATGATATTGGACTAAATAAAACAACAAATATTTGTGTTATCGTGGGCTATACTTTTTTTCTTTTATTTAGGTTTTGAAACAATTATTTTTTAGTAGCAAGGTTTTAATGAGGAAAACATATGATACCATTGGCCATCAAGAAGAATGGTGGGAGAGCAGCATGAAGAATTTAATACCAGAAGTAGAAAAACATAAGTTTGAAGATCAATGACCTATAGATAAAACAAAAATAAAGACACAAAGCTGCTCGAGCAAACCTCAAGTTAGACCATCTTGAAGGATGTCGATGAATGGAGTGAGGGAGAATATAATAAGATTTGTGCCAAGTCAAGTTTATCCAGGGTCATAAGTAAAGCTCATGGCCATTTGCATTGGGATATATATATTTTTTTTAGCAGAGTTAATCTCCAATTTTTCTTAAGTTTATGGGGTATGACAACTAAAACACCATGTGTGTTTTCGAGTTACACGTGTGTAATGTCTTTAAAACCTCTTTATCGTAGGTGACCATGAGTCATTATGTAGTCGTGGTTATTGATTATCTAAGTGTCTTAACTGTGAACCCTCACACCGTTAGATAAGCCGCTTATATAATAATTATCATATAATTGTAACATCCATCACTAGGAGATGTTACCGGCAGAGAATAGTCCATCATATCCTAATGAGGCTCTGACCATCTAACTATAATCAATGATGTTAAACTGATTACAAACATAAACTCACGCATACGGACCATTCCCCAACACAATAATCATGGAAATACATCTCAAATACTCATACAATGTACTCAATAGTACATTACATTAGAACTCTGATATTGGACAAACTCAATGACTGATGTTATACAATGTAAGTCATGCAACTTTTACTTGACACCGACTATGCTGAACTTTTGTATTCAACCTGGTGGACTCAATACCCTAGTGACTGCCATCACTATCCATCCTCCCGAACTTGTCCTCCAGATAAAACTGCAAACAGAAAACACTGGAGTGGGGGGGTTAGAACGTTTGAACTACCTAGTGAGTGGACAATTTAAAGAAAGAACTTAAATACTTTATGAAAATCCATGGTTATAAAGCTGAAATCATTTTAATAAAGTTGTCTTTTCTGAAATCTCTTTTCTTATCTAAAAACATATCTATTTCTGTGAAAATTTTCTGAAATCTTTGTTCCTTTTGTAAAACTCTGATGCTTTTCTGTTAAATTTTATTATGGTGAAAACTCTTTTATAAAATTTATCATTTCTGAAAATCATATCTCTAAAAATCCATTTCTGAAAACTCTATCTCCGAATTCGGTGGAGAAATCTAGCGCATGGGGGCGTTACGTCTCGTTGTCCCCCCATACGCAAAATATAGTGCTTGAGGGCGTTTCCCCCATCGTATGAAAATATCTGGTGGTCTTGGGGCGTTACGTCTCGCTGTCCCCTAAGCCACAAATCTGGAGATGGGGGTACGAATCTATGTTACCCTCCTAACTCTAAATTTGGGATCTAGGGGCATTTATCATCCCTAGTTTGGAACTGCATGTGCACATGATATATGTGTCCGTCAATTCCATATTTATACAAAGTTACATCTGAGGTGGGTTTTTCCCTCATGCCTCCAAAAATAATAAAACTCAAGCTTTAAAATAAATCTTTCAAAATGAAATTTTCAATCGTAAGCATCTGTAAATAAATTTGGCAAATGCCCTAAAATATTTAAAAGTAAGTCTCAAGTCAAACTGATAAATAAATCTCAACTTGAAAAGGAAAAAGGGTCCACTCACTGATTTGGTATCTGACTGGCATTACTTCACTTTGCCTAAGGAAATTACAATTCTTGCGATGATCTTATCTCATTTGATTTCCTTCACCAATCAAATTTTCTAAGCTTGATATCCTTCTTTCTAGCTTGGGATAGTTTGATTACTCTTTGATTTGGCAAAACAATGCCCACCTTATTCTTCTTCTTCTTCTTCTTTTTCTTCTCCTTCTTCTTCTTTTCTTTTCTTTCTCTCCTCTCTCACGTTTTCTTTCTTTCTGCAAAATGCTAGGGATGCTAGAATAATGTTCCCTTCTATACTAGGGGCTAAATGGTTAATGACTTAATGGGACAAAAATCAGAAGCTTTGAGAATTCTCCATATTAGTCATTGGGCACTGTTTATCCGAATTTTGAGCTGCATTTTCGACCTATTTATGGTTCGAATTTGGAGACATTTCCAACATTGAAGTTGTAGGTCTCAGTCTTAAATTTCGGATGATATATAATTCATAGGAATCAGAGGTCGTATGGAAAATTAATGGCCCGAATACCATGGGCTGTCCGTATTGAATTTTAGAATAAATTCCGTATCGGAACTGGAAATAATTTATCGAATGTCCAAAAAGTGATTTCATGAGCCCATACATACTTTTACATGATTATATATCAGGTATTATACCTTTCATAACTTAGTACTCATCAGAATAGTCATCAAAATTATCGGGGTGTTATAATAATGAGCTTTATTGCTCGATTAACCCAGTTTGGATCTCTTTGTCTTGAATCATTATTTTTTATGCTTACTCTAATTTATACCGCTAATCTTATAGACATGTGGGTATTCGTCAGAGCGAATACTGAATGACTCACATGTGATTCCTAATAGTTAGAAGTACACACCATCGTCAATAGGTGTAACATCCCCTATCGGAGATGTTACCAGTGGGCGACAGGTTAACATATCACCCTCATCCTCAAACTAACTGATTGACTAACTGAACTATACTGCTTTTCTTGTTATTTGAAAAACACGAATCACACACTTATACTGGAGGGCTATTTGTCCAACTTTATTTTATTTGAACAATCTTTTTTCTTTATCTCTCTGAACTTGCTATGCTAAACTCTGGTAACTTCGACTCTGATAACCTTAAGTAATGACTCTCATGCAACTTATACATGACTTGTACTTTAACTCTTACAACATTGACCTTAACAGATCTATATACCTTGAACTTGACTGCTATGTGGACCCAATAACCCTAGTGACTGCCATCAGTATCCATCCTCTCGAGCTCGTCCTCTGAGTAGACCTGTAAAACATAAAACACTGGAGAGTGGGGGGTTATATCGTTTGAACGACCTAGTTAGTAGATAGTTTAAAATGGAAACTAAAATGCTTTATGAAATATTTATTTTCTGAAACCGAAATCATCTCATTTTATAAAAAAAACTAATCTTCTCTGAAAACTCTTTTGTCTGAAAACAAATCTCTTGCAAAACTTTTCTAGAAACTTCTTTCTTTTTGTAAAACTCTGAGATCTATCATGAAACTAATTCTTTCTAAAACTCTTTCATAAAAATGTTGTTTCTAAAAATCTCAATTGGAAAACAACCGACGTATGGTGGCGTTACGTATCGTCGTCCCCCCACACGCCTAACTAGTGCCTTGAGGTGTTAAGTATCGCCATCCCCCAATTCACTGAACTAGAGACAGTAGCCTTAATCAATGCTGTCATCCTGGCCCTGAAACTAGGATCTAGGGGCGTCATGTAGCACTGTCCCCTAGTCCTGAAACTACATGTGTACATGTCTGTTGTATCCATCAATTTCATAATCCGTCAATTCCAAAAGTATATGAGATTGGGTTTTTCCCCAATATATAAAAAATTCATAAAAGAAATCATCTCAAAATATCAAAAACATGATAATATTTCTAAACTGGTCCAAAAATATTTTTAACTCATCAAAGCATTTTGGCAACTCTGTCTCATCTCAAAGTATAACTTGAATATAAATAAATTAATATAACTTTATAAAATCAATAAAATATTATGAAAATAAAATATACACTCATTGTGTTATGGCAAATAGAGAGCGATTCACAGCGTGGGTGACCGTCTAGTATCTTTACATCGATCTAAAGTCCATACAATCATTAGTTTTTATAACTCGGAATATTTTCATATGGCATAAAAGAATATACAATGCATGGACACTTATTCTTGCTGAATATTGGATATATCTATTATATCGATGAATTTCACGGGCTTAGATTTAGAGTTATGCAAGTGTGGTAGCGGAAACATAGATTCTACTATTCACTAAGAATGCACTGTTTGACGCTTAATTTTGAAAATTCACTGTAACTAAATGGGAATGAATTAGAAGCTGAAATTTTAATAGAATGGTCTTTAATTTGTCTAATGTATGAAAATTCTTAGGGATCTCAATTTCAATTTTAGAAACTCATGTTATCAACCGAATTTCAGAAGCTGTTCAAGCTGAAAAACTGGGTACAGTGGCAGTAGGTTGCCCATCTTCAAAAATTTGTTTCGGCCTCATCCTAAGTCTAACATTATGATTTTGGGATATATTACTACCTTATGTATCTATGTTATCTATAATTTTATAATTCATCAATTGGACGTCAAAAACACAACTTATAAATGATACAATACAACCTGTCTGAATTTGGACAGTTGATACACTTATTGCCTAACTTATGAATTCCCCCCTGTTGGACAATTATGACCCATAGCATCACTATTTGTAAAAGAAATTATGTTTTTATACAAAATAACTATGTGACAAAAGGAAATTGCTATTTTATCATTATTGTAATTGGATTACTTGGATATATATTAATGATAAAATTCTATATTGTTAAATCAGATTAATAAGATATGAGACAATATTAATCCACGAACGGTTTAATCATAAAATATCCATAGTCGTAGTATTATCGAGACTGGACATTGATAATGCAGAATAGACTAGTATTACACTTGTGCGCGTTATGGAAGCTTAACGACATAGTTCTCATATATTTAGGTATTGGATACTTATGCAAGTGTGATAAGAAGTTCTATTTGCCGTTAGATCGGGAATAGTTTCGCTCTAGATAGACCCCCTCGAAATCTCATTGGTAGTATGACTATGTATCTATGGGAACCCGAATCAGGGTAGGTGTATGTGATCTTTACTTGCGACAATCAGTTTACTTTGATATTGGTCATCTGGAGCTTTAATAGGTTCTGTGTACGCCTGTATTGGGTTTTCTGAGAATCGTAGTGTATTGGATGTGATGTCAAGATGAGAGTATCACTTCAGTCATATGGAGATGATGGTCACACAAGATACGATACTAGTACTCTTAAAAGTTACAGCTATCGGGAAAATATGACAAGGTCATGACTTTCCGATTACAGAGACTAGTTACGAGAGATCCGATATATACTTCGTACGGGGCAGACACAGAGCCAGCCCAAGGCCTAGCATGTGACATCCGATACTGGATCGTATTACGTATTACATTATATTACTATGCCTGATACATATTATATTCCTCTATGAATATTTCTGGAGAATTGGGTAGGCACAGTGCTTTGCTAAAAGCCAACCATGTCTTGTAAATTGGTGAGAACGTGGTACGAGGTACGCACGTGTTCAGATAGTCCGAAAATTGAATTTACTGCCAACATATCTAAGAATCTCTTCAGCCGCTTCCTAGAGATTCACCATTGACATTTGACTCAAATAGAATTAATATGGGATTAATTATGAGAGAGAAAATTAATCTGGGATTAATTGCGGCAAGAATTAATTTGGGATTTAATTCGTATAGAAGATAGAACGCGATTAATTTAGAATTAATCGATAAAATAAATATATCGGATATATTAATTGAAATTGGATTTCAATACGAAATTAAAATTATATTTTAATTCGGACGAACGAATTAATTCGTAAGCGACTAGCGTAATAATTTTGCTAGGTATAATTATTTAATTAATTGGATTTAATTATGTAACGACGATAAATTCGTTTAATTCGGAATTAAACGAACCAAGGCCCAAGTCTAGTTGTGTGTTGGAGAAGCCAACTTAAATTTGGAATTTAAAAGTGGTGGGACCCACTTGACTTACATCAACTTTTGATATTTGATTGAAGTGGTTGGCTTTACTTAAATATTGCATTTACTTCAAAAACCAACCAAGACTTTGAACTATTCACTCATCTCTTTCCTCTCAATGCCGTGAGCTTCTTCTCTCCAAGGGAGAATTTTTCTTCAATTTTTCTTACAAGCTAGCACTTGGAGAGTCAAACAAGGTGATAGGGAAACTCACCCAAGGGTTAAAACCACTCAACAAAAGCTTGGAGCTTCATCCATTCAAAGAAATTTTGAATTTCTCCCAAGAACAATGTAAGTATTTTCGCAACTTAACTTGTTAATTTCACACTCAAATTATGTTTAGGATCTTGGAAGCATGTCTTAGAGATTAACAATGGTATCTAGAGCCTACTAAACTTGATTTGGAAATCTAGGGTTCATAACTTTAATTTGGTTTTTTTGCTTGGAGCATGAAATTTATAAATTGAGTGTTTGGTTGATGTTAGATGATGATAACTTAGAGTTCATTGGATTGTTAAAAATTGATTGGATCAAATTTCCCCTAAATCCTCTACCTTGGCCGACTGTACCCTAGGATTAGCTCATGGTGATTTTTTGAAATTAGACACTTGGATGTGTTAAATGCATGAAATAAATGTTGAATGTTGAACTCAAGTTACTTACGTAATCCTGACAGCTAGGGCACATTCAGAATTCCGCTTTCGCTTGAATTTATCTAATATCTAATATACATCCGGTATAAATAAATCTCTATCGGCTACACCCTCACAGCAAAGGCACGGTCTCAGATGTAGTCACAGAGAAGTATTCATAAACCGTATTGACAAGACGGACCTCATAACATGCATCAAATACATAATTACATTAAAACCTTATTAATTAGGGATTTTCCGCTAAATGTCATACACCCTAAATCTAACTAAATTAGATTATAATAAGCATGTATATAGTCAAGAAAAAATGATTAAACATTGATTTAATAAAGGATAATCATTTTAGGTGGCCTAGAATCAGACTCGCTCTTATAACCATTTTGTAGGGGTTTTATGGGATAAATCCAGTAACGCAGCGGAAACGGTGGAAAATAAAATTTTCCGATTTCAAAAATTTTTCTCGGATTAATTAAATAGACATATTTATTTAATTATCCAATAATCAAATTATGAAATAAAATTCAATAAATCATTATTAAGTGAATTTACCGAATTGCCCTTACACTTGGTAGTTTGTCCATTTTAGTCCGAAATTGATCAAATCAATTTTGAATGATTCTAAATCATTTCTAAGTTGAACTTAGCATGTTCAAAACATCAAAACACCAAAAGAAACCAAAGTCCCCAAATTCTCTCATTTGGCCGAGAGCCTCCAATGGGCTCCAAATTATGCATTTTGCACTTCCATGCTTCAAGACACATCCAAATGAAATCCAATCAACATGAAAATTTATATGCATCATATAAACATCCTTATACACAACATAAATGAAAATCCCCAAATTTGGACAAGGTCTTAAACCCTAATTTTTTTAATTTCATCAAATTGGACAAATTAGACCAAATTGGTTAAATCAATTACTTCAATCATCATTCTTCCATCCAATTAAAGTCTCAACACAATGAAACAACTTAAGATCAAATCTAGGTCATTTAAGAGTGGGTCAACAACTCTAGATTAGCAACAAAGTTTCCAAAACCATAAAAGAATACTTATAACTACACTAGTCATAAGTTTCCATCATCATACATGCTCAACACTTTCATCAAAGTTCCATTCACCAAAAACACAAAGAATAAGGAAAAGAATAACTTAAGAACATCACAAGATGTAGCCTATATCCTAAGGAATATTTTCCTTTCTAATGGTAAGTTGAGAAAACTTACTAAATCTTAAGCTTTCTTTGATTTTCTCTTTGTTTTTCTTCTTCTTCCTCACAAGCTTCTTTTGTTTATTTTTAATGGAGTTTGTAAAGTGTATTAGGTTAGAAATGAAATGAAAATGAAAACAATATATACTTGCTCACAAATGGCCTTTGGCCGAATTTCACAAGCATATATACAACAATTTTAATTTCAATTTCATTTGACAAAAATTTAATCAACTTGATAAAATATCTAAAACACTTTAAAGATATTTTAATTAAGTCAACAAAGACAACTAAATCATTTAATCCAAATATCCAAATGTTAAGATATTTATATTTTAATTAATTTAATCATTTAACAATTAAATAAATAATTAATTAATTAAATACAAATATATTAAATATATATATTATATTTACATTAAATATCAAATACATATATTCATTTAGGATATTAGTCAAATATCTCACTTTGACTATTAATTAATGTGTATTTAAATTAATCAAGTATTAAATGTAAATACACAATAATTAAGCAAATGACTATCGGGTCCCTTTAGCATGTATTTTGCGTTAAACCTTTAAATGAATTTATAAATAATCAATATTATTTATAAATGTTGCTTAGTGCTCTAGGAGTATATTTCATTATTGAGACTCTCTAGATTCAGGTATATCCGTCCCGAAATCCAATTTCGTGTCCATAATTTATCCACCCGTAAATTATGACGATCACAGATAATCTCGCTGAATCATACAGGTCGAGGTCATGGCAAATGTATAATTCCTCCATCACAAGTATCCGGATAAATCCCAGAGATATAGATGTAAACGTCAAATCTCTATAGGGATTATCCAGTCGACTATTCTATTAGCAATCTCTAAAAGAATATTTAGAACTAGCTTCTAAACTTTACCACGGGCCCATTATTTTATCTGATTGCTAATCATATGGACTACCTATGCTCTGGTACACAGAACTGACGGATCCTATCTTGATACACATAGGACACCCTGAGGATCTATCTACACCCAACGAACAGACGGAGGTCTGATCTAAATAGATCGGTGACGTGACTGCCATCTAAGTGTAGAAGATGTGTTCATGTGCCCACAATGGCATCTCAAGTCTAAGAATCACAAGTGCTACTCAACCCGAGAAGATTCTTATTGACGTTGGTGTACCATCCATTAAGAATCTTCGGTGAGTCGTTCGGTGTTTATCCGCTATAAACACCCACACGTCTATACTAGTCTCCAAGACAAATGGTTTATTGAGAAACTATTGGAATCATATATTCCAGTATACGACATGTACCGGTCTCAACGGGTTTACTTTACTGACCAAGTAGTGTATACCTTGACCAGGAACTGTCTGAGAATGACAACGTCATGATACTACTCAATGTCAGTTGCGACGCTTTTGCAACAGTACCATGACTAATCATTCTAAGGTCATTACGTCTTTACCATATAAAAAGATACATTATATTATAGAAACTGCATCTATTATTCATAATAATAATGTTTTACAGAAGTATTCAAAAGAAATACAACCGGGAATTGACGCTCTGAGCACCAACCCTAACAAAATCTCCCACTTGCTCTAGTGCCAATATCGATTGTATCTAATACCCATCGACTCCACGTGTTTATCAAACAGCTTCGGAGGTATGGCCTTCGTCAGCGGGTCTGCTACATTATCTTCACTCGGTACCTTGCACAAGACAATATCCCCTCGCGACACAATCTCTCGAATGATGTGGTACTTGCGTTCCACATGCTTCGACTTCTGATGCGCCCTCGGTTCCTTTGCTTGCGCAATGGCTCCAGTATTATCACAGTATAACGGAATCGCATTCTTGATACTTGGGACAACTCCCAATTATGTGATAAAGTTCTTTATCCACACAGCTTCTTTTACAGCTTTAGAAGCTGCAATCTATTCCGCCTCAGTGGTGGAATCTGTTGTCGATCCCTGTTTGGAACTCTTCCAACAAAATGCACCTCTGTTAAGGGTAAATACGAATCCAGATTTAGACTTTCTATCATCGGGATCCGATTGGAAATCAGAATCTGTATACCCGTTAACTTGCAGTTCGTTTCCTCCATAAATTATTAACTTATCCTTAGTACCTTTAAGATACTTGAGGATATGTTTAATGGCCATCCAATGGTCATTACCTGGATTGGACTGATTCCGACTAGTTAGGCTAACAGCGAAACTCATATCAGGCCTCGTACATAACATGACATACATTATTCTACCCAAACACGAAGCATAAGGTTGGTTAGACATTCTAACCTTCTCATCTTCTGTTTGTGGACACATCTTCTTGGAAAGATGAATCCCATGTCTGAACGGTATGTTTGCTGTCTTACAGTTACCAAAATTATACCGTTCTAAGATCTTATCTATGTACGTTGATTGGGACAACCCAATCCGCCTCTTTTGTCTATCTCTATAGAGTTTTATCCCTAAAACATAGGAAGCTTCTCCCAGGTCCTTCATGGAGAAATTCTTACAGAGGTATACTTTGACGCTTTGTAACATACCTAAATCATTCCCAATGATTAGAATGTCATCAACATATAGGACTAAAAATACGACCATGCTCCCACTGGCCTTCTGATACACACAGGATTCTTCTGAATTCTTGAGAAAACCAGACGATCTAATAATCTCGTCGAATCGAAGATTCCAACCGTGAAGCTTGTTTAAGTCCATAAATGGACTTCTTAAGCTTACATACCATGCCCGAGTTTTTGCTGGACGCAAAACCTTCCGGCTGTTCCATATAGATTTCTTCATCAAGAAATCCATTTAGAAAAGCCGTTTTGACATCCATTTGCCAAATCTCGTAGTCATGATATGCAGCTATAGAAAGCAAAATCCGAATAGACTTAAGCATTGCTACTGGCGAAAAATTTTCATCGTAGTTGACGCCAGGTCGCTGCGTGTAACCTTTTGCTACCAGTCGGGCCTTGTAAGTCTCAACCTTACCATCAGGCCCGCGCTTCCTCTTGTAAACCCATTTACAATCGATAGGAACAATTCCTTCGGGAAGCGGAACCAAGTCCCAAACTTGATTCTCATGCATTGAGTCTATCTCAGATTTCATGGCACTTTGCCATTTCACGGAGTCGATGTCCAACATCGATTCTCTATAGGTGAAAGGATCTGTCTCTTCAACTAAGAGAACATCCAGACTCTTTTCTTGTATAAAATACAAGCGTTCATGAGGTCTAGATACCCTTTCCGACCTACGGAGTGTGTGTGTTGAAGGTCCTTCATCTACTTGAACTTCAGGTTCCTTCGTTGGTTTATTGTTTTCAGGTTGGACTTCATCAAGCTCAACCTGTCTATGATTACCACCTTCTGACAAAAAATCTACTTCTAGAAATTTTACAAAGCGAGCTACGAACACATTTCGATGCTCGGTATGATAGAACAGATATCCCCTCGTATTCGAAGGATATCCGACAAACCTAAACTTTAGCCCTCGAGGCGAAAACTTATCTTGCTGAGTCACCCTGACATAGGTAGGACAACCCCAAACCTTATTATAATTAAGATTTGGTCTCCTGCCGAACCATATCTGATACGGATTCACAAGTTGGGGCTTTGGTCATCTTTGGTCATCTTACCCTGGATACAGGATTCACAAGTTGGATATGATTCAATGGTAAGATCTGGTATCAAACCATTCCTAACCAATTGGGTAAGGCGTTTAACGCCAATGTGACCAAGCCGCATATGCCAAAGTTCAGTATCATTAATTACAGGTAAACTACGTTTATTAACTCCAGTATTTAAAATATCTTTTGAAGTTTGCAATGTATAATGACCATGCTGGTTTGGACAACTAAGGATCTGAATATTATTTCTATCATATAAATATAAAGAACTGTTCTTAATATTAATATAAAAGCCTTATGTATCCAATACAAAAAGTGATATAATATTAGCTACACATCATGGTACAAAATTGCATTCATTTAACAAAAGTGTCCCATTCGGCAATGAGATCTCGCATACTCCCACTGCAACTGCATCCAAAGAGTCTCCACTCCTGAATCACAACTACATCTCTCCGGGCTTCAGCCTCATACTTTCCTTCAGCACCTGCAACGAATTGCAAATGTGAATGGGACAAGCAGAATCTAAAATCCAGTTGGATGTAACGGCTTCACAAGTCAAAGATAAATCAATAACTGGAAAAATAAATGTACCTGATGTAGATGCTCTATCTCTCCTCAGCTGGGTGATGTAATCATGACAGTTCCTTTTCCAATGCCCGACTTTGCCGCAGTGGTGGCATTTGTCTTCAGAAGCCCTCTTTGGCTTAGCAATCTTTGCCTGTGGTTGAGGACCAAAAGTCTTCTTCTTCTTCCCTTTCTTATTCTTTCCCTTTGACAAAGTCTGGGAAGAAGCAGAGAGAGAAGTAGATCTCGGAGGGCGAGTCGGTACTCCCTTCTTAAGGTCCTCTTCTGCCATGAGCAACATCTTATGTAGCTCTTGGTAGGTACAGACACTCTCGTTCATGTTGAAGTACATCACGAACTGGCGATATGAAGCTGGGAGTGAACCAAGAATGACACTCAAGATGAGATTATGTTGCCTCAGTGATCGATCAAATCGATCATCTGAAGAACATGTGGGCTAACATCTTGCCCCTCATCCAGACGCGCATGGAACAGTTCCATTGCGACTTTGTGAACAATCACTTGTTCTTGGTTCTCAAACGATTTTCTCAATCGCGTCATCATACTATACGAATCTAGCATACCATAGTATTGTTTCTTGAGTTTCGGAGACAGTGAACTAAGGATGTATGATTTAACCCTTAAATCATCATCTTTCCAAGTTTCAAAAACTTGGCGTTCCTCCTCTGATGCGTCCGCACCCACAGCAAGGGGTAACGGACCCTCAAGAATATATCCCAGCTTTTCGGAATCGAGGACAATCCTCAAATCCAATTCCCAGTCAGCGAAGTTATCAGCGCCTTTAAGTTTGTTCGCATCAAGCATACGCACAAACTGATTTGTGGATTGTTCCGCCATCGCAAATCTATCATATAGATCACGAAAAACGGTTAGCAGAAATTAAGCAGTTTCATATAATATCAAAAGCATAAACTAGATCATGGATTTTTAATCTAAAAATGCATCTCTCACTAAATCATGCAATACTGTAATCCCCAAATAGAATACAAAGATTTAATAATTAAATTAAATACAAATAGGGAAAAGTGGATCCCGTGAATATATTTCAGCTCACAGCAGAGGCACGGTCTCGCCTACGTATATTCATCAGGTAGACAACTCATTTTTCAATCACTCAATAGTGACCCCTGAGTTTCCGGTCCTGGTCGTTTCTCGTTGTCGCTGCGAAGGCAGGCCTTCAAGGAGACGTACCAAGGTTAAACTTGTCAATGATAAACTCAAGTTACTTACGTAATCCTGACAGCTAGGGCACGTTCAGAATTCCGCTTTCGCTTGAATTTATCTAGTATCTAATATACATCCGGTATAAATAAATCTCTATCGGCTACACCCTCACAGCAGAGGCACGGTCTCAGATGTAGTCACAGAGAAGTATTCATAAACCGTATTGACAAGACGGACCTCATAACATGCATCAAATACATAATTACATTAAAACCTTATTAATCAGAGATTTTCCACTAAGTGTCATACACCATAAATCTAACCAAATTAGATTATAATAAGCATGTATAAAGTCAAGAAAACATGATTAAACATTGATTTAATAAAGGCTAATCATTTTAGGGGGCCTAGAATCAGACTCGCTCTGATACCATTTTGTAGGGGTTTTAGGGGCTAAATCCGGTAACGCAGCGGAAACGGTGGAAAATCAAATTTTCCGATTTCAAAACTTTTTCTCAGATTAATTAAATAAAAATATTTATTTAATTATCCAATAATCAAATTATGAAATAAAATTCAATAAATCATTATTAATTGAATTTACCGAATTGCCCTTACACTTGGTATTTTGTCCATTTTAGTCCGAAATTGATCAAATCAATTTTGAATGATTCTAAATCATTTCTAAGTTGAACTTAGAATGTTCAAAACATCAAAACACCAAAAGCAACCAAAGTCCCCAAATTCTCTCATTTGGCCGAGAGCCTCTAATGGGCTCCAAATTGTGTATTTTGCACTTCCATGCTTCAAGACACATCCAAATGAAATCCAATCAACATGAAACTTTATATGAATCATATAAACATCCTTATACACACCATAAATGAAAATCCCCAAATTTGGACAAGGTCTTAAACCCTAAGTTTTTCAATTTCTTCAAATTGGACAAATTAGACCAAATTGGTTAAATCAATTACTTCAATCATCATTCTTCCATCCAATTAAAGTATCAACACAATGAAACAACTTAAGATCAAATCTAGGTCATTTAAGAGTGGGTCAACAACTCTAGATTAGCAACAAAGTTTCCAAAACCATAAAAGAATACTTATAACTACACTAGTCATAAGTTTCCATCATCATACATGCTCAACACTTTCATCAAAGTTCCATTCACCAAAAACACAAAGAATAAAGAAAAGAATAACTTAAGAACATCACAAGATGTAGCCTAGATCCTAAGGAACATTTTCCTTTCTAATGGTAAGTTGAGAAAACTTACTAAATCTTAAGCTTTCTTTGATTTTCTCTTTGTTTTTCTTCTTCTTCCTCACAAGCTTCTTTTGTTTCTTTCTAATGGAGTTTGTAAAGTGTATTAGGTTAGAAATGAAATGAAAATGAAAACAATATATACTTGCTCACAAATGGCCTTGGCCGAATTTCACAAGCATATATACTACAATTTTAATTTCAATTTCATTTGACAAAAATTTAATCAACTTGATAAAATATCTAAAACACTTTAAAGATATTTTAATTAAGTCAACAAAGGCAACTAAATCATTTAATCCAAATATCCAAATGTTAAGATATTTATATTTTAATTAATTTAATCATTTAACAATTAATTAAATAATTAATTAATTGAATACAAATATATTAAATATATGTATTATATTTACATTAAATATCAAATACATATATTCATTTAGGATATTAGTAAAATATCTCAATTTGACTATTAATTAATGTGTATTTAAATTAATCAAGTATTAAATGTAAATACACAATAATTAAGCAAATGACTATCGGGTCCCTTTAGCATGTATTTTGCGTTTAACCTTTAAACGACTTTATAAATAATCAATATTATTTATAAATGTTGCTCTAGTGCTCTACAAGTATATATCATTATTGAGACTCTCTAGATTCAGGTATATCCGTCACGAAATCCAATTTCGTGTCCATAATTTATCCACCCGTAAATTATGACGATCACAGATAATCTCGCTGAATCATACAGGTTGAGGTCATGGAAAATGTATAATTCCTCCGTCACAAGTATCCACATAAATCCCAGAGATATAGATGTAAACGTCAAATCTCTATAGGGATTATCCAGTCGACTATTATATTAACAATCTCTAAATGAATGTTTAGAACTAGCTTCTAAACTTTACCACGGACCCATGGTTTTATCTGATTGCTAATCATATGGACTACCTATGCTCTGGTACACAGAACTGACGGATCCTATCTTGATACACATAGGACACCCTGAGGATCTATCTACACCCAACGAACAGGTGGAGGTCTGATCTAAATAGATCGGTGACGTGACTGCCATCTAAGTGTAGAAGATGTCTCATGTGCCCATAATGGCATCTCAAGTCTAAGAATCACAAGTGCTACTCAACCTGAGAAGATTCTTATTGACGTTGGTGTACCATCCATTAAGAATCTTCGGTGAGTCGTTCGATGTTTATCCGCTATAAACACCCGCACGTCTATACTAGTCTCCAAGACTAATGGTTCATTGAGAAACCATTGGAATCATATATTCCAGTAAATGACATGTACCGGTCTCAACGGTTTACTTTACTGACCAAATAATGTAAACCTTGACTAGGAACTGTCTGAGAATGACAACGTCATGATACTACTCAATGTCAGTTGCGAAGCTTTTGCAACAGTACCATGACTAATCATTTTAAGGTCATTTCGTCTTTACCATATAAAAAGATACATTATATTATATAAACTGCATATATTATTCATAATAATAATGTTTTACAGAAGTATTCAAAAGAAATACAACCGGGAATTGGCGCTCTGAGCACCAACCCCAACACTATACACCACCAGGATTTCAACAATAGAACAAAGGCCAGAAACATGAAAAAGAACCAGAAATGAAAGAATGGATTGTAGAGATGTTCAAAAAGTAACAAGCAGCATATGATGCTATCTTTCAGAGCCAATCTTCTTCCATCAAAGCACTGGAGAATCAAATCGGACAACTGGCCAATGCTCAAAGTTACAGACCGCCAGGTAATCTTCCCAGAAACACAGTAACAAATCCAAGGAACCGAGGGAATGAGCAATGTCAAGCCATCACCTTGAAAAGCGGTACTGAAATCAACAAAGATGTTGGAATCAAGGCAACAATTGAGGAAGTTTCAAAAGAAACAAAGCAACAGATTGAGGAAAAATAAGCAAAGTAAAAAGAAAAAGATAAGATCACTCCATCTCCACCTTTTCCACAACGACTTTAGAAAAACAAACTGGACAACCAGTTTGATCGATTCCTGGAGGTGTTCAAAAAGCTTCACATCAACATTCCATTTGCAGAAGCCTTGGAAGAAATGCCCAGCTATGTAAAATTCATGAAAGACATTCTTTCACGAAAAAGAAGATTGGGAGATTACGAGACAGTAGCAATGATGGAAGAATGCAGTGCCATTATTCAGAGGAAACTTCCCCCAAAGCTGAAAGATCC
This sequence comes from Zanthoxylum bungeanum, assembly GCA_019454045.1. Taxonomy (NCBI): domain Eukaryota; kingdom Viridiplantae; phylum Streptophyta; class Magnoliopsida; order Sapindales; family Rutaceae; genus Zanthoxylum; species Zanthoxylum bungeanum. The sequence continues at coordinate 21,134 of SKCR01050244.1, read as the reverse complement.
TGGCAGTTTCACTATCCCATGCACCATTGGAGAACACTATATTGGTAAGGCTTTATGTGACTTAGGTGCAAGTGTTAATTTGATGCCTTTTTCTATTTACAGGAAACTGAAAATTGGAGAAGCAATGCCTACCTCAGTCTCATTACAACTTGCTGATCGAATGCTTGCATTTCCAAGAGGTGTTGTTGAAGATGTGCTGGTCAAAGTCGACAAACTCATTCTTCCGGTAGATTTCATTATCATTGACATGGAAGAAGACAAAGATGTGCCTATCATCATTGGAAGACCATTCTTGGCGACAGGACGAACTGCGATTGATGTACAAAAAGGAGAACTAACCATGAAAGTTCAGGACCAATAAGTTACTTTCAATGTTTTCAAAGCCATGAAATTCCCGAGCGATGAAAAGGAAGAAGAATGCTTTAGAGTTGATGTTGTTGATAGTATCGTTCAGGATACTGAGCTAAATCCCACGGATACACTTGAAGCTTGCATCACCAACATGACTGACAGCGAGCTAGATGCTGAAATCCTGGAATGTATCAACTACCTTGACAAACCATTCCGATTCAAATCAACACCACCAATTAAAAGCTTGGAACTGCCTAAGAAAGATCGAATCAAGGCTTCGATTGAAGAACCACCAAAGCTGGAGCTAAAGTCACTTCTGAGCCATCTCAGGTATGCATTTCTTGGAAAATCTTCTGAATTACCTGTTATTATTTCTTCTTCACTAACATTGGAGCAGGAAGAAAAGTTACCGAGAGTATTACGAGAGCACAAAAGAGCGATTGGCTGGACTATAGCAGACATTCGAGGCATTAGTCCATCATTTTCATGCACAAGATTCTGATGAATGATGAGTACAAACCCACAGTGGAACATCAACAGAGACTCAATCCAATCATGAAGGAGGTCGTAAAGAAAGAAATCATCAAATAGTTGGATGCAACATCATTTACCCCATCTCATATAGTACTTGGGTGAGTCCTATGCAGTGTGTGCCGAAGAAAGGAGGAATTACTGTGGTTACCAATGAAAAGAACGAGCTAATCCCAACCAGATTGGTGACTGGATGGAGAGTATGCATGGACTACCGAAAGCCGAACAAAGCAACACGAAATGACCATTTTCCGCTAACATTCATTGACCAGATGTTAGACAGACTGGCGGGATATGAGTTCTATTGTTTTCCGGATGAATATTCAGGGTACAATCAGATTGCCATCGCACCAGAAGACCATGAGAAAACCACATTTGCATGTCCCTATGGTACTTTTGCTTTCCGCAGAATGCCATTTGGATTATGTAATGCCCCTGCTACATTTCAGCGTTGCATGATGGCCATCTTCTCAGACATGCTGGAGCAGAATATGGAGGTTTTTATGGATGACTTTTCTGTGTTTGGAGATTCTTTTTACCACTGCTTGCAAAATTTGGAACAGGTGTTACAAAGGTGCGAAGATACAAACTTGGTGCTCAATTAGGATAAATGCCATTTCATGGTACATGAGGGCATTGTTCTTGGACACCGGATCTCACAAAAAGGAATCGAGGTAGACGTATCAAAGATTGAAACAATTGTAAAACTACCTCCGCCGACATCTGTCAAATGGATTTAGAGTTTTCTTGGACATGCAGGTTTTTACAGGAGATTTATCAAAGACTTTTCCAAGATTGCTAAACCTCTGTGCAATCTTCTAGAGAAGGATGTACCTTTCAACTTCACCAAAGAATGCCAGGAAGCTTTTGAGATCTTAAAACAGAAGCTGATTTCTGCCCCCATCATTGTAGCACCAGACTGGACCCTTCCATTTGAAGTGATGTGTGATGCTAGTGATTTTGCTGTAGGTGCAGTTTTGGGACAACGCAAAGCAAAGATTTTCCACATCATTTACTACTAAATCATAATTTTGAATGAAACTCAACTCAACTACACAACCACTGAAAATGAGTTGCTCGCAGTTGTGTACGCTTTTGACAAATTCCGCTCCTATCTGCTGGGTCCCAAAGTGGTGGTCTACAAAGATGATTCAGCAATCAAATATCTGATCACGAAGAAAGATGCCAAACCCAGATTGATCCGTTGGATGCTTCTTTTGCAAGAATTTGATGTCGAGATCAAAGACAGGAAATGGACAGAAAACCAAATGGCAAATCTTCTATCAAGGCTCGAGAAAGGAGAAACAGCTGGCAAAGATTTGTTAATCAAAGAAACGTTTCCAGAGGAACAGCTGTTTGCCATAAAACATCAAGATGCCCCTTGGTATGCTGACTATGTCAAATACAATGTGTCAGGAAAATGGCCATTGGAATGGATAACTCAGCAACAGAAGAAATTCTTCAAAGAAGTCAATCACTATGTCTGGGATGAGCCGTACATGTTCAAACAGTGTGCTGATCAATTATTGAGACGGTGTGTTCCACAAGAGGAGGTCAATAGTGTTTTGCAGCACTGTCATTCATCACCATAGGGCAGACACTTCAGCGGAAACAAAACCGCAGCCAAAGTCCTAAAATCAGGTTTGTTCTTGCCCACTCTTTTTAAATATGCTTATCTTTTTGCTCTTCAATGTGACAGGTGCCAGAGAATATGGAATATTTCGAAGAGAAATGAATGACCGTTGCAAAAAATTCTGGAAGTGGAGATATTCGATGTGTGAGGTATAGATTGTTGGATAATTATGACCCATAGCATCACTATTTGTACAGAACATGGTGTTGTTGTGCAAATTAACTATGTGACAAGGAAATTGCTCTTTTATCATTTGTAATTGGATTACCGGGATATATAAATGATAAAAGTCCATATGATTAGTTCAGGATTAGTAAGGTATGAGACAATATTAATCCACTAAGGTTTAATCATTAAAACATCCCTAGTCGTAGTATTATCGAGATTGGACTTCGATAATGCGGAATAGACTAGTATTGCACTTGTGCGCGTTATGGGAGCATAACGACATAGTTCTCATATATTTGGGTATTGGATACTCATGCAAGTGTAATAGGAGGTTGTGTTTACCGATGGTACGGAAACAGCTTCGTTCTGGATAGACCCCTCGGAATTCCATTGGTAGTATGACTATGTGTCTATGGAAGTCCGAATCAGGGTAGGTGTATTTGGTCTTAACCTGAGACTTGCATCGCTAATACTTGTGACAATCAATATACTTTGGTTTTGGTCTTCCAGGGCTTTAACAGGTTCTTTGTACGCCTCTTCTGGGTATATTGAGAATCGTAGTGTATTGGGTGTGATGTCAAGATGGAAGTATCACTTTAGTCATATGGAGATGATGGTCACGTAGGATAAGAAACTGATACTCTTATATGCTACAACTATCGGGATAATATGACTAGGTCATGTTTATCCGATTATAGAGACTAGTTACCAGAGATCCGATATGTGCTTCGTACGGGGCAGACACAATTCCAGCCCAAGGCCTAGTACGTGACATCCGATACTGGATCGCAATACGCAATACTATGTATACTACGCCTGATATATATTACATATTCCTTTAAGAATATTCTGGAGAATTGGGTAGGCACGCTGCTTTGCTAGAAGCCAACCATGTCTTGTAAATCGGTAAAAATGTAGTACTAGGTACGTACGTGTTCGGATAGTTCGACGACCGGATTTACTGCCAACATATCCAGGGATCTCATTGGTCGCTTCCCGGAGATTCGCTGATGATGTATGGCTCACACATAATTAATTTGGGATTAATTGGAAGAGAGAGAAAATTAATCTAGGATTAATTACAGAGATATTTTATCTGGGATAAAATATTATTTATAGAGAGAGAACGATTAATTTGGAATTAATCGGTAAATTAATATATTCGATATATTAATCGAAATTATATTTCGACGCGAAATTAAAATTAGATTTTAATTCGGGCGAACGAGTTAATTTAGAATTAATTCGCTAGCGACGTGAATAGTAATTTTGCTAGGCATATTATTTAATTAAATTTGATTTAATTACGTCGTAATGAAAAATTCATTAATTCGGAATTAGCGAACCCGAGCCCAGGAGTGTTTGCGGGCCCACTCGGATTTCGAATCAAGTAGGGCCCACAAGTCACATCACGCGTCACATCATTAGTCACTCTTGTGATGCAAGTCACATCAACTTTGAGTGATGTGATGCATGTCACTTTGTGATTGATGGGAGTTATTGAAAAGGCTTTAAAGCCTTGTACCTTTTTGGAAAAATGGGATTTTGGTAATTGATTTTTGAAATCAAAAACTACAACAAATACACAACTCACTAATCTTCTCTCCCTCTCCCTCACCACAGCACTTGGTGCCAATTTTCTCTCAACTTTCTCTCTTGGTCGAGAGTCACACAAGAAGAAGAAGAAGAAAATTTTGGCAATTTTCTAAGGTGTTCGCACACTTCAAAGGAGTCATTCCAATGTGATAGGGAAACCCATTCATGAGCATGGAATCTCAAATCAAAAGTTGGAGCTTGAAGACAACACAAGGAGCCAAATTGAGGCTTGGCCGAAACTTCAAGGAAGAAATTTTTTTGTGTTTTTCGCATCGCAAAAGCCGATCAAAGTGAGTATTTCCGCTACTTTAGTTTTTTGTATTCGCACATTTCATTGCTTAATTTGATCTTAGTTTGACCTAGAAAACCGGTTTTTAAGCATGAAATTGGAATTAGGGTAAAATTTGGGTAAAATTGATTTGAGCATGATTTGATAAAATTGATTGTTTGAATATGCTTGAATGATGATAACTTAGAGTTATGCATGATCAATTTGATGAAAATTGAATTGGATTATTTTTTTCCCAAAATTTTGGCTTAGCCGAAAGTTTGAAGTGCCCTAAAGTCATGGTGATTTTTGTTTTTTGATCATTGGATGAGTTGAAAGACTTGGGATAAATTGATTTAGGATTTAATTGGATTAAAATCGAAATCGGATTTAAAATCCCTAAATTGCCGTGAGCTATAGCATGAAATTAGATGATTTATGATTCAATAATGTTAGACATGTGTTGATGATGATTAGCATGATTAATTATGTAAATTGATATTTTGGAAATGTTAATTTGACTAATTAATTATGGCTAATACACTTTAAATTGATTTAATTGTGATAGTTGGAATATTGTGATTAAATTAATTGGGCTTAATTTGGAATTGGGCTTATAAAGTTGTATTTGGGCTTGGTTGGGCCAAGTTTGGTTTAGGGTAATTGGTTGGATCCAATTGGGCCTAAAACCATTTCCATAAAGTCCAAATATGATTAAATGGGCCTTTAAAATTTTAATTGGGCCTAATGGGCCTAAATTGATTTTTGGCAAAAGGGTGATTCCTTATTGGGCTTTGGTTGCCAAAGCCTATGCCTTATAAATTAATTGAAAGCCCATTGGACTTTAATTAAATTGACATTAGATGTTAATTAGGCTTTGAGACCCGTAATGATTAGATTTAGAATCTAAGTCGCAAAAGGCTCATTAAATAGTGTAATTATTTAATTTGGAATTAAATATAGAATTAGTATTGAATACAAATTAAATTGGATTTAATGTTGTAGTTTAATATAATTCAAGAATTCGTACTTTGAGTACTTATTCTTAAAACGAGTTGGACTCGCGCAAATCAAATTGTTGTTTGAACATTGGATGGTCATTAATTTCATATTAATTAATTGGATTAGATTGATTGATGACATGCTTTGTGTGAATACATGGATGTGATGTATGAATAATGTATATCGGATGATATTAGATGAGTGAGGGCAATTTTGGAAATTGTTGTAATAAATTTAGAATTTATTAAATTGGACCTGCGTGTCCAGCCTATTACCTCTTGACTCTTTGTATTTATCTTCTCACCTATTCCCCTCAATGTAAATGAGGTTTCTTTACAAGTGTTATGTAATTGGGTAGAAGTAAGATTTGTGCTAGCGGGAGAGAGGAAATGGAGAGATTTGTTCTAGGAACAAGTTGTTTTAAATATCCATCCGCATATCATTATTAATTTATTTATCGCGCCTTATTATGGTTTTAGAATGCATGCTTAAAGGTGTATGAGATCTAATCAAAGATAATTAATTGGTTGCCAATTACGTGAAAAACCCTCAACAAATATTAAGCGTTTTTCCTTCCATTGAATGATTCATTCTCAAGATCCAAGATTGGCACTGGTTTGTTGGCCAAAGTCAAGACCTTTGTCCATCGGGGATGTGTTTGAATCATGAAGGCTTTGTTCCATATCGCATGTCTTGTCCAAGTTGTGATTTGTTGGCCAAAGTCAAGATCACTTCTTGTCCATCGACATCGATTACGAAGCTTTCCAAGGTCAATGGGTCCCGCTTAACTGGAATCATTAAGTTTGTTGTGCCAAAGCCAAGGCTTAGTTGATTCAGAGGAAAAAGGTTAGGGAATATATCAGATATATTGGCATATATTAGATATATGTTTCGGATTTTGATGTCCACCTACTGGATCTAGGAATTGGATGAGATCCAATTGATCTTAGAGATCTACCTAGTTAAATATCATACAGCTTGTTGGCCAAAGTCAAGGTTGTGTGTTATTTAACGGGATCCTAGCCCACTAGGAAACTAGGTTTCCCGAGTACTCAACAGAGGGTTAGAAGCTCGCCGAAAAATAGTGGAAGGCAAGTATTAAATTTGCAATTTTGTCTAGATACTTGCCAATACACGCTCATTTCAATTTTTCGTCATTACTTAAATATTATTAGTTGTACTAATATTTAATCGTTGTTTTAATGAAACAGTTGGACTGTATTCAAACTATTTCATTAATAGTTGATTATATAATTGGATTATAGTAATCAATATATTTGAATTTAAATAATTAAATTATAGTTGATTATATAGTTAGACTATAGAAATCATTATATTCAATAGTACCCGAAATCATTGATTGGATAGTTGGACTATAGCATTCAAGATAACTGAAAGATTAGTGTTTAAAACATAATCCTGGGTGAAAATGTCATTAAACAACTTTAATTTTCAGATTGGGAATAGAACCTCAGGATAGTCCTGGGAACTAAGAAGTTACTCTATTTGATAGAAAAACCTCTTGGGCCTGAGCCGGAGTTGAGCAAATAGTAGAACATGATCTTTGGAAGATTCATGTAATGATAACTTTAGTGCTCAATCCTTTATGCTAGATGCAATGAATCTTTAACCCTGTCGTCAAAATTAAGGATTAGATCCTTGTACCATGATGATGAAATTAAGGATCTTCATAGATTATTCTTAGAAGAACGAATTGCAAAAAAAGCTCTTTAGCTCACGTATGTCAGAGGGTACATCTGTCGAGCACTAGGTGTCGCAGATGATTGCTGACATCAATCAACTAGGTTAGCTGGGCATTACCTATATGGCCGAGACTACCAAAGATTTGACCTTATAGTCTCTACCCGAAAGCTGGGGCAGGTTCATTATAAACCAAGAGTAAACTCTTGGAGAGTTGATGGCTATGCTCTAGGAAGCAGAGCAAGATCTTCTAAAAACGGTAAAGGCAAAATCATTACAGTCTTCTTGGAAGACAAATGACATATCACAAGATGTCTGCCTAAACTGTGGCAAACGGAGTCACTGGATGCATGACTGCCGTATGGACAAGGCAGACATGAAGGAATTGAAGGCGGGGCAAGGCTCCAGCTTCAAGTATTTTTGTCATAAACATGTTCGCTATTAGTTTCAAAATTGGATTTTGATACTAGATGTGGTACATAGATATGTACTGTTGTGCAGAATCTGCTGATGAGCAGGATACTGACTTCAGTCGAGATTAACCTACGAGTCGAAAATGGGACGACAATCGCTGTTTTAACCGTAGAAACCTAAGTTTAGGAACTACCATTTGGTATGTACCTAAATTAGGAAACTGTTATAATGTAACTAGTTTGACTAGAAACATTATCTCTATATCTGAGTATAATCTGTTGCGGATATACCTTTATATTCTAGAACACTAAAGTGTTTTATTTTTAAAGATGATATTGAGATAAACACATTAGATGTGAATAACAGTATTTATATTTTGAATATAAATAAATCTCAAACGTATAACATGACAAACAAATAGCTCAAACTGAATTAATCAGATGAGACTTATTTGTGGCATTGTTGTCTGGGACACATTAAACAAGACTTGTATATCCACACTTTTGAAGAGTGGGTACTAGGACAGATTTGATTCTAATCAAATGAATGTCTACGAATCTAGTTTATTAGGCAAAGTGCCTAAAACACCTTTTACTTGGTAAAAGTACAAGTGCCACCGATCTGTTAGCCCTCGTTCATAGTAACGTAAGTGGGCCCATGTCTAGCTAGGCTAGATGTGGATATGAACACTTCGTAACCTTTACGGATGTGGCATCGCGTTATGGTTATGTGTTTCTTTTGAAACACGAATCGGAAACTTTTGAAAAATTCAAAGAGTTTCGACACGAAGTATAAAAACAGATCGGCAAGAGTTAGAACATCACGATTGGACTGTGATGAAAATACTTAAGCAATAAGTTTCTCAATTACTTGAAAGAGTATAGTATTCTTTCAATATAGACTCTTCCCGGAACACCTCAATTTGACGGTGTGTCCAAACGGAGAAACCGAACCTGTTGGACATAGTAAGGTTAATCATGAGTCACTCTGAGCTACCATTTTCCTTCTAGGGATACACATTAATCCGTGCAAAACTTATTTTGAATAAGGTTCCATGAAAATCTGTTAGACAGATTTCATATTAGATATGAACAGGAAGAAACTGGGTTTTCTCTTCCTGAAGATTTGGGAATGTTGGGCATATGTTTGGATGATACCAAACTAGAACCCAAATCGGATAAGTGCCTAATTTGTAGGTTATCCTAGGGTAACCAAAGTATAGTACTTATACAACTCACAAGAGAACAATGTAATTGTTGCTCTCCATGCGGTTTTCCTAAGAGGAATACATATATGCAGTGGTAAGTGGGAGGAAAGTAAAACTCGATGAAAATCAGAGTAATATTATTCCAACCACCGATTCCTTAATGGAACACAAATAGTTCATCAGGGATGAAACTGTACCACATTCTTCAAATACACAAGAACCGCGTAAGTCGGAGAGAGTCAAAAAACAACCTGGGAGGTATGTGTTTCTAATCTCACCTCGTAAAGATGCTAATCTTATTGAGGAACATGAACCAACTACCTATGAGGAAGTGATACAAGGTATCGACTCCCTATTATAGCAAAGTGCCATGAAGTCCGAAATAGATTCCATGTATACCAACCAAGTTTGGACACTGGTTGTTGTACCGGATGACATTGTGCCTAATGGTACTATATGAGTCTTCAAGGAAGACATACATGGATGGCAACATACAACATACAAAGCTAGGCTTGTAGTGAAAATGTATCGTTATCAACATTGTGTCGATAACGACGAAACCTTTTATCTGTTGCCATGATTAAATCCATTTGGATAATGCTTGCTTATGCTGCATGTTTCATTCATGAAATATAGCAGCTGAACGTCAAAATCGCTTTCCTTAAACAGAAACCTTTTGGAGGATGTTTACAACATCTTGACAGTTTTGTCATACCAAAACATGCAAACATGGTTTGCAAGTTAATTCGATCCATTCATGGATTGAAGGAAGCATTGCGTTCTAGGAATTATAGTTTTGATGTAATCATAATGGTATATGATTTAATTCAAAATGAACATGATTCTTGTGTATATAAGGAGATTAGTGGGAGCGCACTGAAAGTGATTGTCCTATATAATGATGATATATCATTTCTTGGAAATGACATTCCCATAAAACAATCGGTGAAAGCTTGGCTTTCATGAAAATTCTCCGTGGACTACTTGGGAGAGACAACTTTTATTATAGGAATAAGGATCTAATGGGATAGATCTGAAAGTTGTTAGCACTCTCTGAGGACTCTTACATTGAAAAATATATACGCGACCTGGTGTCTCAAATGCTTTGAGCATATTGAGTCACAATCAGGCCAATCCAAGTGATAGTCACTGGATTGATGTTAAGAACATCCTTACGTATCTTAGATGAACTAAGGATGCTTTCTTATATATATAGAGAAAGAGAACTTGAAGTGACTGGGTTCACTATTGCAAGTTTCCTAACCGATATAACGACTGCAAGTCATAATAAGGGGTACTATATAGTTTGAATAACGGAACAGTGAGCTGGAAATCTTCCAAGCAAGATATTATTACCGAATAAACAATAAAAGCGGAATATTACTGCAACTGAGGCAGCAATAGAAGCACTTTGGATCTAAATAATCCTAATTAGATTAGGAGTAGTTCTTTTAGCAGCTGAGCTAGGCTATAGCACAGGCTAAAGAATTAATGGTCTCATAAACGATCCAAGTATATACATCGACTGTTCATCTGATTCATTCGGATCATACATCGTGACGATGTGATGATCGAATAAATCACATCAAATGATAACTTTGCAAATCTGCTGATGAAAGCAGTTTCTCAGTAGAAGTTTGAGCGAACCGTGCATAGTTCAAATGTATGACACTTGAGTGATTGGCTATAGGCCAAGTGGGAGATTGTTGGACAATTATGACCCATAGCATCACTATTTGTACAGAACATGATGTTGTTGTACAAATTAACTATGTGACAAAGGAATTGCTCTTTTATCATTTGTAATTGGATTACCGGGATATATAAATGATAAAAGTCAATATGATTAGTTCCGAATTAATAAGATATGAGACAGTATTAATCCACTAAGGTTTAATCATTAAAACATCCCTAGTCGTAGTATTATCGAGATTAGACATCGATAATGCGGAATAGACCCCTCGGAATTCCATTGGTAGTATGACTATGTGTCTATGGAAGTCCGAATCAGGGTAGGTGTATTTGGTCTTAACCTGAAACTTGCATCGCTAATACTTGTGACAATCAATATACTTTGGTTTTGGTTGTCCAGGGCTTTAACAGGTTCTGTGTACGCCTCTTCTGTGTATATTGAGAATCGTAGTGTATTGGGTGTGATGTCAAGATGGAAGTATCACTTCATTCATATGGAGATGATGGTCACGTAGGATAAGGAACTAGTACTCTTATATGCTGCAGCTATCGGGATAATATGATTAGGTAATGTTTATCCGATTATAGAGACTAGTTACCAGAGATCCGATATGTGCTTCGTACGGGGCAGACACAATTCCAGCCCAAGGCCTAGCACGTGACATCCGATACTGGATCGCAATACGCAATACTACGTATACTATGCCTGATATAGATTACATATTCCTTTAAGAATATTTCTGGAGAATTGGGTAGGTACTATGCTTTGCTAGAAGCCAACCATGTCTTGTAAATCGGTAAAAATGTAGTACTAGGTACGTACGTGTTCGGATAGTCCGACGACTAGATTTACTACCAACATATCCGGGGATCTCATGGGTCGCTTCCCGAAGATTCACCGATGACGTATGACTCGCACATAATTAATGTGGGATTAATTGGAAGAGAGAGAAAATTAATATATGATTAATTACAGAGATATTTTATCTGGGATAAAATATTATTTATAGAGTGAGAACGATTAATTTGGAATTAATCGGTAAATTAATATTCGATATATTAATCGAAATTAGATTTCGACGCGGAATTAAAATTAGATTTTAATTCGGGCGAACGAGTTAATTTAGAATTATTTTGCTAGCGACGTGAATAGTAATTTTTCTAGGCATAATTATTTAATTAAATTTGATTTAATTACATCGCAACGGAAAATTCATTAATTCGGAATTAGCGAACCCAAGCCCGGGAGTGTTTGCGAGCCCACTCGGATTTCGAATCAAGTGGGGCCCATAAGTCACATCACACGTCACATCATTAGTCACTCTTGTGATGCAAGTCACATCAACTTTGAGTGATGTGATGCATGTCACTTTGTGATTGATTCGAGTTGTTGAAAAGGCTTTAAAGCCTTGTACTTTTTTGGAAAAATGGGATTTTGGTAATTGATTTTTGAAATCAAAAACTACAACAAATACACAACTCACTAATCTTCTCTCCCTCTCCCTCACTCACGGCACTTGGTGCCAATTTTCTCTCAACTTTCTCTCTTGGCGAGAGTCACACAAGAAGAAGAAGAAAATTGTGCCAATTTTCTAAGGTGCTAGCACACTTCAAAGGAGTCATTCCAATGTAATAGGGAAACCCATTCATGAGCATGGAATCTCAAATCAAAGCTTGGAGCTTGAAGACAACACAATGAGCATAAATGGAGGCTTGGCCGAAACTTCAAGGAAGAAATTTTTTTGTGTTCTTCGCATCGCAAAAGCCGATCAAAGTGAGTATTTCACTACTTTACTTTGTTGTATTCACACAAATCATTGCTTAATTTGATCTTGGTTTGACCTAGAAAACCCAAAATAGATTTCATGGGACCCTTTGTTCCATCATTCAGAAACTTGTACATCTTGGTTGCTGTAGACTACGTCTCCAAATAGGTTGAATCAATTTCACTACCATCCAATGATTCAAAAGTGGTGATCAAATTCCTGACAAAGAATATTTTCACTCAGTTCGGAACACCTCGGGCAATTATCAGTGATGGTGGCTCACATTTCTATAACAGATACTTTGATGCACTCCTATCCAAATATGGGGTTACTCACAAGGTTGCCACTGCTTACCATCCACACTCAAATGGACAGGTTGAAGTTTTAAATAGGGAAATCAAAAGAATCTTGGAGAGAACTGTTGGATCAACAAGGAAAGATTGGTTTACAAAACTAGATGATGCATTATGGGCTTACCGAACAACTTACAAGACACCCATTGGTATGTCCCCATATCGATTGGTGTTTGGAAAAGTGTGCCATCTGCCAGTTGAGCTTGAACACAAGGCGTACTGGGCACTGAAGAAGTTGAATCTTGATTCACAAGCTGCAGGAGAGAAACGACTTCACCAACTCAACGAATTGGAGGAATTTCGCTTACAGGCTTATGAGAATGCCAGATTGTACGAAGAAAAGACCAATAAATGGCATGATAAAAAAATAGTGCACAGACAGTTGGAACCAAGGCAGCAAGTGTTGTTGTAAAATTCACGGTTGAAACTTTTCCCTGGAAAGTTGAAATCAAGGTGGTCAGGTCCATTTGTGATCACTCAGGTTTTACCATATGGAGCTATTGAGTTACTGGATCCTAACACCAACGAAACATTCAAGGTTAACAGTCAGCATGTCAAGCACTACTGGGGAGAATCGTTTGAGCGATAAAAAGAAAGTGTCACACTTTCAGATCCAGCGTAACGATCAAAAAGTCATGTCTAGCTAACGACTTTAAACTTAGCGCTAGCAGGGAGGCAACCCATGCAATTTGTGTATATATTGTGATTTGGTGTGATTTAATTTGGTGTGTTTAGTTTTTACAGATTAAGACATTTCAGGATGGAAAAAGTTCTCGCAAAACTTCACAAGTAATTTCCTTCTCTCCCTCAAAACTCTATGATGAAAGTCTACAAAGCTCGCTTAGAACGGATGAGATTACTAACGATCCATGGTGTTCCTAATGATATTCGTTGGGTAATTGAAGCACGGGTCCGATTGGCAGGTGAGTCTTCTGAATCTTTTATTTCACATCAGCCTGGTTTTGGAAGAAGCACCTATGCAAAGAAACGCATAGCTAAGCAAATGGGTGTTTGTTACAAATGTGCACGCTGGAATTGCAATACTCGTTGTCATTTTTTAGGAATGGTGTCTGATAATCGAGAAGATAAAATTAAATTCATTAGAGATGGCTTGAGTAAGGAGTCCGTAGATAATATATCTTCGACTCTTGAGAGGCATCCCAGTGGATATGTTCATATAGCCATTCGCAAATTACATACACAATTTCAAAAAGAAAGACAACAGTTAAGTCTCAGGAATCTGACTCAAAAAGACCCTGTTTGCCAATTTATAAGAAAATTGGATGTGAAGCTTGTCCCTGACGCATAGACGTCAATCAAGCCGCTACTTTTCTTGTAAATTTTATATCTCTTTGTCTTTTCATAATAATTGTAATTTATTTTGTTGTTTTCTTTTATTTTCTCCGACAGGATCCAGACCTTTTTGACTATCACGATTTATTTTACTATTAACTAATAATTGTCATTTGGCAGGTACTAGTGCTATTATTTTACTCACCATTTTCAGGTGTTATAAATTCAACTCATCATTGCACTTTTGAAGACATCCAGAGTAAAACATGGAAGCCACTTCAAGAAGACGAGTTGGAAACATTTGTGTGTTTTGCGGTATTAGTGTTGGTGTTAAGCCACAATACGTAGAAGCAGCACAAGAATTGGGTCGAGTCTTAGTTGCAAGGAATATGCACTTAGTATATGGCGGAGGCAATCTTGGACTTATGGGATCATTTCAAAAGCTGTACAGGAAGGAGGCAGTCACGTTTTGGGAATCATTCCAAAACCCTTGGCGGAGGCAAATCTTATTGGACCATCAAACGGAGATGAACTGATCATGCCAGGTATGTCTAAATGATTGATAGAAATGATTAACTGTGCTGATGCTTTTATTGCTTTGCCAGGTGGCTTGGGTACATTGGAGGAAATTTTTATAGTGCTATCTTGGGCGAACTTGAACATACACCAGAAACCAATTGGGTTGTTTAACGTTGATGGATTTTATGATTTTCTTTGTGTGTTTCTTGATAATGCTTAGAGAAATGGGTTCGTGTCAAAACCCTTAAAAGAACTCCTCTTCACTGCCAGAACTGCTCCGGATCTAATTGACCAAATCTTAGCTTATGAACCATAAATTGACCCTATCCTTTTAAAGATAAATTGGTCCGAGGACGATCGAGGTAAGAGGCCTCAGATTAATCTGGATCTTAACCTTTAATTTCCTGTAGAATTTCAGCTAACCAGGTATTATCTTCTAAACTCTTCTTCTACTGTTTAAGACATTGGGGACAATGTCTCATTTAGGTTTGGGGGAGGGAATTAGTTGATCAGTACCTTGTTTTTACTTTGTGTGTTGTTTTTATTTTTAGTCCAAAGTTTTTTAGTCCGAAATTTTTCGAAAAAAAAAATTGAAAATTTTTCAAAAATTACAAAAATATTTTGTGTTTTTGTGTTTTTATTTTGACTAAAAAGGTTAAATTGGTAAGAGATAGTTGTGTAAGGATTTTCCACTCCTGAGACGTATCTCAAACTATTTTTGAAACAAGTAGTTTTTGTTTATTTTATTTTAAATTATTTAATTTGTAAATTCTCCATAAAACTGACTAAAATGGATCTTCATATGCTCAGTTAGCAGATATTATCAACATGCATTGTAACATACGGACATGAGCTAAAATTGAAAAGTTTGTAATATTAAGTGCTATAGTTTAATTGGAGAAAGAATCTCAAAAAGTGATGGAGTAAAAAAAAAATATGAGATCCGAGTTATTAAGTCTGTAATGGTGTTTTAACACCTAGTGCCCTAAAGCCAAGTAGCCAACTGGTTTGGGAGTCACTGGCCCAAAGCTCGCTACATGGATCAAAGATGCTGCAAAAATATATATATGAAGTCTGAGTAATTAAGTCCGTAGGGGTGTCTTAACACCTGGTGCCCTAAAGCCAACTGGTTTGGGAGTCACCGACCCAGCACTCGCTACATAGATGGAAGATATTGTATATAAATAAATAAAAAAAAATCAAAAATCAAAGAAAAAATCAGAAAAATTATTTCATTGCTACAAAAAGGTGTGAATTCTGATAAAACTTTAGGACAAAAATATTACTCTCTTATCAACGGCACTTGTGACTGTTGTGGGCAAAAATGAGTTGTTTAATATTTTTTCGGCTGTGTATATGGAGAATGGTAAATATAATAGGAGAATTTACTTATTCGGTAATTTAGAAGGAAAGAAAACAACTAGTAACTTGGGGTAGAAGTTTCACCTGATTAGTCATTAACTTCTTTATTCTATTTTCTCTTGTCCTTTTGCTTTTGTGTGCATTAGTTTCACTACCTTTTTACTTTTGTAAAATGTTTGTGGGTATCATTGTTGCAAACCCTCACGAGACTACAACTCGTCCACTAGGGACACATAGGGGTTTAAAGGCTTGTTGCATACGCTAAATGCAACCGTGATCCCTACGAAAGTGGCTTAGTTAAATTTTATTTTAAAGATGTTTATGTTATATTATTCTATGTTTTGCTCGAGGACTAGCAAAATCTTAGGTTTGGGGGTGTGATAAGTGGTAATTATATCACTATTTCCCACTCATTTAACCTAATATTTTGTATAGTTTCTTGAGTTTTGTGAATATTTTGATGTATTTTGTGTTATTTTGTAGATAAATAAAGTTTTAGGACATTCTAGAGGTGATTTGGGACCAAAACAGTGAAATTTGGAAAAAAGGGCATTTCGGTAATTTTGGCGCATCGCGACGCCTAACATGCACCAAGACTTGCTAACGTGCGCCGGGTCCACAAGTCAGAATCTGAGAAATTTGACATTGCTAACATCCATCGTGCCACGTGTCAACATCACATTCGATCTGCTAACGTGCGCCGTGCCACGTGTCATCATCATATGGTGCCGACAGTTGCCATCGTCATGTGTCTCCACGTCATCGCCACGTCAGCTCAATTATTGACTCATTTATCCTAATTGACACATGGCAGATAAGAATCTGAAATCAGCCAATCACGAGCCGCCACGTGTTGCAATCATTGATCTCCCAGCCTCCTTGCCACGTGTCACCTTATCACCTTATCCAGAATCACACGCGATGAACCAGAAGTTGCCACGTCGACAATCACCCGCGTCGCGACGTGAGCTGCGCGTCGCGACGCCGACCCCCTACTGACGCCAATAAATAGAGCTCGAAATTTCAGTTTCAGATTACCTTCCTCTCTAATTTCTCTGATGTAAATAGGGAGTTTTCTATCTAGTTTCTTTTAAATTTTAGTTTTGTAATTAATTTTAATTACATTCTGTAATAATAGTAATTTACTTTTTTTACTTTTTACAATTTTTACTATTCACCATTAGGAGGTAACTTCCCCCTGCTAGGGTGAAAGGTAATTATTTTACTATTGCTATTTAGATTAATCTCCCTTAAATATAATATATTCACTATTTAAAATTTGACTTAAAAAGGATACCGCCATATTGGTCGGCTGGTAATTCATTTTAATCTGGTTTAAACCTGACTAATCAAGGATACCGCCAGATTGGTCGGTTGGTAATTAAATTTTCTTACCGCCTATAAGGCAGGTTTATTTTGGTTCCGCCTTTATGGCTGGTTGGACTTAATTTGACTTAATCAGATTACCGCCTATATGGACGATTGGTAAAATAATCACAAGTTAATATATTATATTAATGGAGATATCTAAATAGTAAATAGTAAAAGTTGATCATTTTACCTTAGCATTTTATTTTATTGTAATTTACTTTTCAGCTTTTACTTTACCGCAATTAATTTTCAGCATTTTTACTTTATGTCTTTTACTTTTAAGTTTTTACTAGCCCTAGTTATGTGTCGTAACTATGTTAGTTATCTGGGGTTGTGATGAATTCTAATATCACCGATTTATATGGGGTTATTTTATAGTTTGGATAATTTAAAGGTTTACTTATTAAGTCTTAAGCTTAATGCTTTTTGTTGTCTGATCACCAATAATATTGATGTGGTAAATATAAAATAAACTTGACAATGGAATTTTAGGTTTCAGCCTCAGACTTAATAGCCCACGATCTTCCTTAAGGATAGATAACCCTTTAATAGATTTCCTTACAGGATAGACATATACCTTTCGGGCGGGGGTAGCCATAATTGGAACTTAAACTTAATGAATCCAGATAATTTGGTTGACATAGACATATGGTTCAATTGGGTTAAACTGGGTATTTGTGTATGACCATCGACAAAGGCTTTTGTATAATTTAGTGTTTCAGGTTAGTAAACCGATTTATTACACAACCATGAAATAACCACTTCATCTTTTAAAAGATATTAGAAAGATTCACAACCCTAGATTGTTTGTAATATTGAATTTTCTTAAACCTACTTTTGTGCAATTTTATTTACTTGTTTTTAAATTTAGAATCATCACCATTTCAAATCAATCAATCAACCTGTTAGATATTAGTAATCATTTGACCTCATAAAATTACTAGATTAGGTATTAAGTCCTCGTGGGATCGAAACTTTTTATACTACTTGAACGATACGTACGCTTGCGTTATACGTGTGTGTTTACGCCGGTCAAGAGGAAGCGAGAGAGATTTTTTCTAGGAACAAATTATATATATCCATCCACATATCATTATTAATTTTATCGCGCCTTATTATGCTTTTAGAATGCTTGTTTAAGGGTGTGTGATGAGACATAATCAAAGATAATAATTAGCTGCCAATTTACGAAAACACCCTCACTTTTAATATTAAGTGTTTCCTTCTATTGTGTGGTTCTCTCTCAAGATACAAGATTGGCTTTGATTTTTTGGCCAAAGTCAAGATCATTGTCTATCGCGGATGTGTTTGAACCATGATAGCTTTGTTAACATCGCATGTCTTGGGCAGTTGTGACTTGTTGGCCAAAGTCATGGTCATTTCTGTTCATCGACGTGGATTATGAAGTTTTACCACTGTCAATGGGTCGCGCTTAACTAGAATCATTAAGCTTGTTAAGCCAAAGCCAAGGCTTAGTTGATTCAGAGGAAACAAGTCAGGAAATATATTGGATATTTTTTTTGGACTTGGAGGTCCACCTACCGGATCTAGGAATTGGATGGGATCCAATTGATCTTAGAGATTTACCTAGTTAAGTTTTATACACCTTGTTGGCCAAAGTCAAGGTTGTGTATTATTTAACGGGATCCTAGACCACTAGGAAACTAGGTTTCCCAAGTACTTAACGGAGGGTTAGAGGCTCGTCGAAAATTAGTGGGAGGCTAGTATTAAATTTGCAATTTCGTTTAATACTTGATAATGCGCGCTCTATTTTATTTGTCAGCATTATATATTAGTTGGACTAATATTATTTTATTGTTTTCTTTGAACAGTTAGACTGTACTCCATACTACTCCAATTGTAGTTGGTTATATAGTTGGACTATAGTAACCATTCCATTTGAGTGTACCCGAAATCATTGATTGAATAGTTAGACTATATCAATGAAGATGGCTGGAAAGATTAGCGTTAGGGGCATAATCATGGGCGAGAATGTCTTTAACGACGTAAATTTTCCAGATTGTGAGATGAACCTCAGGATAGTCCCGGGGGCTGAGAAGTTGCTCTATGTAATAGAGAGACCTCTCGGGCCTGAGCCCGGACTTGAGCGACCAGTTGATCATGAGCTTTGGAAGACTCATCGAGATGATAACTTTACTGCTCAATCCGTTAAGCTTGCTGCAATGACTCATCAATTTCATCGTCAGAACAAAGGATCAGATCCTTATAACATGATGTTGAAATTGAAAGATCTTCATAGATCTAATCTTAGATCTCAGAAGTATGAGTTGTAGAAGAAGCTCTTTCGCTCGCATATGTCAGAGGGTACATCTTTCGAACACTACGTGTCACAGATGATTGCTGACATCGAACAGCTAGGTCAGCTGGGCTTTACCTTTGAGGCCGAGATTTTTATAGATTTAATCTTACAGTCTCTGCCTGATTCCTGGGGCGGGTTCATCATGAACTATAATATGATGAACCAAGAGAAAACTCTTGGAGAGTTAATGGCTATGCTGAAAAAAGCAGAGCCAGAGCTTCTGAAAGGTAAGAAGCGTGAGACGCATCTTACTTTGACATCCAAGAAGGCCAAGGCTTGGCCGAAGGCTTCTGGGGGTCTGAAGAAGAAGGGCAAGGCTAAATCATCACAGTCTTCTGGGAAGACGAATGACATATCTCAAGACGTCTGCCTACACGGTGGCAAATGGGGTCACTGGAAGCGTGACTGTCGTAAGTACCAGGCAGACTTGAAGGAAGCGAAGGCGGGCAAGGCTCCGGCTTCAGATATGTTTGTTATTGAAATAAACATGTCTACTACTGGTTTTAAAAATTGGATTTTTGATTCTGGATGTGGTACTCACATATGTACTGACGTGTAGGATCTGCAGATTAGCAGGAGACTGGCTTCAGGAGAGATCGACCTGCGACTGAGAAATGGGACGAGAGTCGCCATTTTGGCTGTTGGCACCTATATTTTGAATCTGCCCTCGGGCCATGTACTAACATTAGGGGACTGTTATTTTATACCTAGTTTGACTAGGTATATCATCTCTGTATCTTGTTTAACCTGATGCGGGTATACTTTTGTATTCAGGAACACTGGGTGTTTTGTATATAAAGATGATTTTTGATATGTACAACGGATGTTAATAATGGTCTTTATCTTTTGAATATAAACGAATCTCAAACATATAACATGACAAACAAAAGGCTTAAATTGAGTAAAACCGATGAGACTTATTTGTGGCATTGTCATCTGGGACATATTAACAAGACTCGTATATCCACACTTTCGAAGAATGGATACTTGACGGATTTGATCCTAATTCATATGATGTCTGCGAATCTTGTTTGTTTGGCAAAATGCCTAAAACACCTTTTAGTGGTAAAGGTGTACGTGCCACCGAGCTGTTAGCTATGTGGGCCATGTCTAGCCAGGCTAGAGGTGGATATGAATACTTTGTAACCTTTATGGATGATTCATCGCGTTATGGTTATGTGTATCTTATGAAACATAAGTAGGAAACTTTTGAGAAATTCAAAGAGTTTCGAAACGAAGTAGAAAAAAAGACTAGCAAAAGTATTAAAACATTACGGTCGGACCGTGGTGGAGAATACTTAAGCAAAGAGTTTCAAGATTACTTGAAAGAATAAGGTATTCTTTCACTTTGGACTCCTCCCAGAACACCTCAATTGAACAGTGTGTTTGAACGGAGAAACCAAACTTTGTTGGATACGTTAAGTTCGATGATGAGTCGCACAAAGATATCAATTTCCTTCTGGGGATACACATTATACAGTGCAATACTTATTTTGAATAAGGTTTCGTCAAAGTCTGTTAGACAGACTCCATATGAAATATTGACATGAAAGACATTGGGTTTCTCATTCCTAAATATTTTGGGAT
>SKCR01050243.1:0-38688 GCA_019454045.1 Zanthoxylum bungeanum | reverse complement strand
ATATATATGACAACAAATAAGCATGTTACACTTGTAAAGTAAAAGATAAATTATCTAATTCATTAATTAGATAAATTATTTATTTACTTTTAAAGTGTCATGCCATCATTTATTAATAAATTTGTATCTAATCTAATATGTATCAAATACAAATACACATTAGAACGACCAAAATTTTCCCGACATGTGTAAATTCATTTACCGATTAAACGATTCGAATTAACTAATTTAATCCGATAAAGTATTATGAATAATTTATATTATTTATAACGCATTGCCCAAGTGCTCAACGAGTACACTTCATATTGTGAGACTCTATAAATTTAGGTTTATCCGTCACGAAATCCAATTTCATGTCCATAATTCACCCACTCATGAATTATGACGACCACAGATAATCTCGCAAAATTATGAAAGTCGAGATCATTGCATACGTATAATCTCTCTGTTACAAGCTATCCATATTATACCTGGGATATAGATAATAACGTCAAATCCTTATAGTATAATATAGTCGACTTTCAATTTACGATCTCTAAATAACACTCGGAACTGATTTCCGAAGTTAGACCACGATCATGGATTTACTAAATCACAAACACGTGTAGGATGCCTATACCCTGTACACAAGACTGACTAGTCCTCTCTTGATACGCACAGGATATCATGAGCATCAGTCCATACCCAACGAACAGGCGGAGCTCTGATCTAAATAGATCGGTGACGT
The DNA here is from genome assembly GCA_019454045.1 of Zanthoxylum bungeanum. Taxonomy (NCBI): domain Eukaryota; kingdom Viridiplantae; phylum Streptophyta; class Magnoliopsida; order Sapindales; family Rutaceae; genus Zanthoxylum; species Zanthoxylum bungeanum. Next base: position 37,961 of record SKCR01050243.1, on the reverse strand, counting down.
GACTGCCATCAAAGTGTGGAGAATAACTCATATATCCACAGTGGTATCTCAAGTCGAAGAACCACTATGCTCGCTCAACTCGAGAAGATTCCTATTGAAGTTGGTATACCATCTATTAGGAAATCTTCAGTGAGCCGTTCAATGTTTATCAAATAAACACCTACATGTCTATACGAGTCTCCCGAGACTCATGGTTCACTGGGATAAACCATCAGACCAAGTCACGATATACAACTTGTACTGGTCTCAGCGGATTTTACTAACCGACCCGTGTTAGTTAATCTTGACCAGGAACTTTATTTAATGATATACATCTTATAGTGCGCTTCTCAATGTCAATTACAAACTACGTTGTAACTGCGCACTACATTGTAAATCCTAGCGTCTTTGTCTAATATACACGTATCACTAAATCAGATTTAGTTTCGATCTAATCGTAATTGAATATCCAATCGTAATTAGATCGAATATGTGTATAAAAGACAAGAGTTGCTACCATTAAATAAGTAATATTATGGAAAAATGAATTGCTCGTATTCATGAATCAGATATAAATACGATCCGAATTGGCACTCTGAGCACCAACCCTAACATGATCTCCAAAGTGTCTTTAATTTATTAATAAACAAGCAAATTCATAGAAGAAATTAAGTTGATCAATTCTTGGATGGTGCTTGGATTATGGTAAAAAAGTCTTCACTGAACATGCGGAAAAAAGGAAGCATCTGGTTCTTTAATGGTAAGTTTTCTTTGATAAGAAGGTGATTCACAAACTTGTTGGTCCATTCAGTGATGGCTGGAAATTTCTGAGGGTCTGTAAATTTCATGGATCCAGCTTCTTCATAAATAGGCAGCCAGTAAGCTATCCATCCAAATGCAAGGTCCAAATAGCCAATGCTCTCAGCTCCTTCAGCAAACAAGCTGCTATTTCCTTTGACCTCTCCTTCTATCTTTTCCAATCCTTCTATTACTTCTTTCGTAGCCTTCTCTCTTGCCTCTCCTTTTGAAACCAAAGCTGTAAATGCTTTCAAAACCTAAAACCATCAATAAACATAAAGAATGTTAATATTAGCTAGGATAATATCCCCCACGACTAAGGGCTCCGTTTTCTAATGTAGATGCTGTGAAATAAAAGTTGATGGTGTTTGATAAATATACGTGCATGACCTTAAAACAATAATTAAAAATGGATGGTGCTTGGTAAATATACATGCATGTGACCTTAAAACAGTAATTAAAAGGTGATGGTGTTTGGTAAATATGTATGTATAAGTAAACAGTACACAACTTTTTTTTTTTCTTTTTGAAAATTAAGAAATACTTACCAGCTCATCTGAAAATTTAGCCCAGAAACGAGCCAGGGCTCTTTGGTAAGGATCTTGAGGCAACAATGGAGGTTGTTGCCATGTCTCATCGATGTACTCAACAATAATCATGGACTCATTGATCACTTTATCCCCATGAACAAACACAGGAACCTTCTTATGAATTGGGTTCAATTCCAAAAGCCTGGGGCTCTTTTTGAAGACATTTTCTTCAATGTATTCATAATCAACACTCTTCAGCTTCAGTGCTACTTCTACCCTAAACACAAATGGGCTTAACCAAGACCCTAAAAGCTTCACTTCTGTCGCCATTTTTTAGCAGCTTGATCTGTTTTGTTTGTGATGTGATTTTGTTTTTTTTTTTTATATATATACTAAAGCCACAGAGTTGACTTTGAATAGTCCACAATAACGAGGGAAAAAATAGGGAATGGTGGTGTATCATGTTTGATATTTTTTTAAGTGCTATAATGGATCTCTTGGATTTAATTAGAATAATAATAGGGCCACTTACAATATTTTTATTAATTACATTATATTTTATATTTTCATCTCATCAATATATACTTGGATAACACGTTTTTTTTTTAATCTACGAATAATATTATTGATAATAAAATCTATTTCCCATCTAAATTAATAATTAAGATTCCAACTCCAAATCTTTTGTTTCAACTTAAAAGATTTTATCAATTTAATTATCTTACACCAAAAATGTGACATTCGTTTAGTTTATAGACATTCTATCTCTTTAAAATCGTTAGTCTATCAATTGAGATTCTTTAAATTGGATTTTATTTTTCATAATTAGATATTGAATAGTGACTTATCTCTTTAAATATTGTTATATAATATTTTATCCATTTTCATTTTATTATAGTGATGGTTGTTGAAATTACTAATAATAATTTATATATTAAAATAATATAACTAAAGTGAATCTCATTCAATTTGAGTAAAATAATATAAATTTATTTACATGATATCTCTTCTATTAATATTATATAATTTTTATATCACTTAAAATCTTATATCTAAAGTGGGTTATTCAATTTAATTAAAATAATATAATCTTATTATTATTTGAAAAACCTTTTAAAAGAAAATTTATTTTTTGACTCTTTAATTTAATTTACCACATAAGTAATTAAATAGGCATTTAAAGAGCGAAAGTAATTCAATCTTTTGGAGTTACTCTTAGGTTGAAACCAATACAAAAACTTATACAATGAAATAAATAATTTTAAAGAAAATTATAGATCTTCGATTGTATTGGTTAAAATGAATTATGTCCTAAACACGTCCTTAATTGTCATGGCTTGGTGGTGTAAGGCTCAGGATCTCACTTTTAGATCTTGGGTTTGAATCTAGGGAGTGCGTTTCTTGTAAGAGTTTAGGACAATCAGAAGTTTTACCTGCTCCGCTTAAGCCTGAAATGAGTGGTTTGGCGACGGGGTTTAAACTGCAACAATTAATAGTCAAATCAAATCCACGAATCGGGGAGCATAATGTGGACAGCATGCCTTGACCATGTGTAATGATCTCAATTTGATGGCCACTACTACTAAAGTAAGTACACATATGGTTACCCATGGACAAATATTTTATTTCTTTTATTTTTATTTTTATTTGTTTTTGTTACTTTTTTTTTGATGTGAAAGCCCGATTATTGATGTGTTGAGATAGTCTCCCACGAGTTTTATATGGCAGAAAATTTCAATATAATACTAATTAATCTCCTTTTTGATACCATTTGGTTGTATTTCTTTGAATCATAACGGTGTTCTTTTTTCCTGTTTCACTACTTAATTGTTATCATGATTGTGCTACACTAGGGAGGTTTAAATATTATTATATTTAAATAATACTACAATCATGAACAGTAGTATGAATATTTTTGTCCAAGTTGAGTTAGCAGTTGGATAAAAATATTACATAGACTTATTTTTTATCTGTTCTTACTTTTCAACTAATCCACTCATACCAAGTGAGCTATCAACTTAATTTGTATAAAAATGTTTATATTATTGTTAGCCACTGTATAATTATTTTTAGTATTCAACAGTTTTTAGAAATCAATTTTCCCATGAAACTTGCATGATTAAGGGGTTAATATATCATAGATAATATTTCATTAAGGGAGAACAATATTTTTAATATTAAAAATTGTGTTGTTTTTGAACTTAAGTTCTAAAAGATTTTTTATTATTATTATTAAGTCCTATAAGTGAGTAATTTTTTCTTTTAAATCCTAATCAGTTAACTAAAACAATGATATTTATACAAATATCATTAATCCAAAAGACATTTGTGATTATGAAAGTTAACGATATTTATACGAATAAGTCTCAAATTAAGTTATTGGTAAAATGTGATTAATATACAAGATAATAATATATCACTCGATCAATATTATTGTGTGTCGCCTAAATTGACATTTGATGTTAATATAATAGATGATGAGTCTCATATCATAAGGACAGAAAACAATACATATTTTCCTTAGTATAATGAAATGTCGAACACGACCAAGGAAGCATAAAATCACATGGTAACATTATCTAAGGTTATTGATCTTCGTAATAATACACTAGTGTCATTATATCCTCTGACCTAAGATCACATATTGACTTGTGCGATAGTACAAATGATTCACTAGTATATCATCATTCGACTAACCATTTCCTTTGAATAAATACTAATGGCCTTGAGCTAATAACGTACAAAGTCATGTGTACTTTAAGAATGGATCTGATAGCTTTGATAATAAAAGCTATCAGATCCCAAAAAAACTCAAAGATGTGGATACAAGTCTTTAGCCAAAACAGTCGATAACTTGGAGATATCAAATCCACGAGATCGAGTTTTGAAATATATCGAGTATTAAAGATTTGACCTAATCATGATCTCATACTCGATAAGAAACATAAATATTGGAAGGAATGCGGTGACATGCTCGAAGTGTATTCTAACAGATTCATATGTTTTCCCACTTCATTCATCGACTAGAGGTCATGGCATACTGTTAGGCGTTTATCCATGGCTTGTGTGATATCATAGAGATGGAATATTAAAGAGTTAATATTATTCAACTGTTACTCGATAATGAACCTAGGACGATCACATAAATGTAATTCTCGTCTATGTTATAAATTCAATAATGTTTATTAAAGGTTAATAAATGATTATTTTGATAATTAATATGAAAATTAGATTTTAAATGATTTCCTAATAAGATTAGGATATTCAAAATATTTGATTAATAAATTCGAAATATAAAATTATATTTAATTTTTTAATAAATATTTGATATTTATATTAAATAAATTAAATTAAATGTAATTTTAATTAACTATTAATTAAAATTAAGTAATGTTAAAATTAATTAATAGTTAATTAATTATTGGACCAAAATAATATTTAATCTATTGTGCCTTAATTTAGTGGGTTAGCACCCTAATTAATTAGAGTAATAATATAGATTAAATAGGAAGTTTTGTTTAATAATGAATTTTTATTTAGTTAAGGTTTACTAATTATTATTTGGGAATGAATCTTAAAGATAACAATTTTAATTTGGAGAAATATTGGATTGTCCTTATTATATTGGAGTAAAATTATGGCAATCCTATCACTATAAATAAAGGTAAGTTTAGGCCAAGGGGTATGCAATTCCTCCTTGGCCGAATTTTTGGTCTTTCTCTATGTCTTTAGTTTGTTCTAAGTTTGTTTTAGAGAAAGTTATTTTTTTGATCCTCGATTTAAGACTTCAACATTCAAGAAAGAAAATGAGTTTCTTCTCAAAAGTGGGAGTGATTTGTTCGTAAACGAGTTCTAATATGTCAACTAAAAGTACAACGCTTGGAGCACTAGTACGATGGAAAACTCAAGAAGAAAAATTTAAGAAGGATTAAGAAAAATAATAAATACATTCATATATGTTTAATTTATTATTGTTGAACTTTTATTTATACTGATGAATAAAATTAATTACATGTATGTTTAAATTAATAGAGATTAATTTATTAGTATATTTGTTTACATCAATAATGATATAATCATGATTTTTAAAATAATTTAAAAAAAAATTAAATTTCAATCACATATATATTTCTACGCTAACCTCGGAATTTATCAAGATTGATGCTAGCAGACCCTCTACGCTTGCAAAAAGTTAAAGTCATCTTCAAGTGCTTCCATTTTCATTACCAATTTTTGCTACTTTGCCATCCTAAAATAACACAATTTCTTTTGAATAAAATTTTAATTTTCTCCAAAAATGAAAATTAAGCTACCCACTTATTGGGGAAAATACTCAAAATAAAGTATTTTACAACCCTCGACATTCTAGTTAATTTTTTGGTCGAGTCATACCTATGAATTTTAAAATTATATTATAGCCACATTTATATACAAATGGACCTTGAGAAAAAAATTCAAAATATAAACATTTATCAACCTTCAACTTTCAAGTTAGCTTTTGAATTGAGTTACACCTATAAATTCCAATTGAATAATTTTTCAAATTTATCTAATTATCTTAAGAAGTCTCGAACTAATTAATTCTAACTTTTTCATTTTAGAACATAAAATTAGAGAGATTTACATAAATCTTATGGTGAAAATTATTGTATATACCAAAAGTAGTTAACGCGGTTTCAATTCTTATGCTATTATTAATTAGGATCCCTTATTAAATATTGAATTAATAATTAAGAGATAAATAAAATTCACATGAATCAATTATTAAATCACTACTCAACACAAATACACTTAATCATGATCTTGGAGAGTGGCAGTCCAGCAATTGAAGAAGATACATGGATATTTACTTACAGCCCAAACGAAAGAAAATAAAACCAAAAAAAAAAAAAAGCCAGATCATTTTTCCATCAAAGCCATTTCTTGGGGTACTTTCTTTTCTTTTTGTATGTTGCGTGAGCCAGATCATTTATCCATCAAAGCCAATTCTAAGATAATTAATTACCGCCTGTTGATTTGGTATGATTTCTAGTAAAAATAAAATAATTTTTTAATCCAATTTTTTATTTTAAAAAAAAATTTGTGTAGTGTTTGGTTACATTTTAAGTAGAATTTTTGAGGATTAAAAAAAATATTTTACTTCTACTAACAAAAGTCCAAAATTTTGAAAGTTGAACTTGAAAAGTTTTTTTAAATAGTTATATTATCTATGATATCCTTATTTAATTTAGTAATATTATTTTTTTCTTTTATAACACAACATAAAAAAAATTATCCAATAAAATAATTTTATAATTTTAAAAAAATTCCCATTCTCATTCACAATTAAAAATTATTATTATTATTATTATTATTATTTATTTTTAATCAAAAGTCGTACTAAAAACACTACTTGAAGAAGCTATATTTGAAAAACTATACCAAACGTACTCATAGTCTTAGCGCGGCCACCCTTATTATTTTATAAAATGAAAAAACAAAAAAAAACAAAAAGACAAAAAATATTTTTAAAAATACGGATGCGGGAACAACACTAATGTATAATCACAATAATAATCTTAATAAATATTAGACATACAATACTCTTACAAAAATTATGAAAACCAAAATTGAGGATACAAGATTTAGGATACTAGATCAATATGCGAGGGGAATTGATTACATTGCTACATAAAATTTGTGTTTGTTTCATTAGAGCAGTAACTTATAGGCCAAAGAGGAAATCTTCATTAACAGAGTCAATTAATTACAGCACCCACAGAGTCACAGAGACAGCATCCCTGGTAGTTTTATTGCTCCACATTTATAAAACAATTATGATGCCAAATAAGTAGAGAACACTGTTGGTAGGATATGTGTTATAAATCACTTTTTAATATGCATAATTTAAGGAAATTGAAAAATAAATATACAATTGATTGAAACTTAGAAAAACCTGAAAAGGTTGAAGATGATTAAAACTTGGTCCAGGTCGAGATAGATCTCTGTCCTTAAGAACTTATCAGCCCCGTCTCGGTGCTCTACGGATTTGTGGCTAATGTTCTCTAAGGATAACCCGAATTCCTCTTGTTCAAGGAGCACACCTTAACAAGATCTCGAACTGAAGAAATGGAGGAACTCTCTCTACTCAAACAATATGAAACTCAACAAATAGATGATTTTTGGATGGATTTTCCAGTGAGTAAAATGAATATAGAAGCCCCCTTATAAATGCATGGAAGGGTGCCAAAAGGACACCCTTTGAGTTGAGGTGTAACCCTCCAAGGGTTATACCCCTTCCATGCAAGTTCTATCCATATGGAGGACATGTTCCTATGGGGTACCATCCAAGGGACATGTCCCTCCTCCATCCATACTACAATATTAGAAGAATTTTCTACAATCCTCCACAATTCTTCAAATATTCATGCAGACACTTGAGAGAGTTTCCGTGAACTAAAGCCGCATTGAAATATGTAGCTTTCGCCTTGAACCTTTCCTAGTGAATGACAATCAGATTTACTTGGCAAACCAGTGACCCATAGTCTTGAACTGTTCTGCCGTTTGTGTAAACCAAGACAACTGCCAACACACAGCTTTACTTAGACCATTTCCCGTTCTACGGTTGTGTTCATTTCGGCCCTGAACAACGGTCTTGGATTCATCAAGTACTTTAGGGTAACCCGCCTTTAAAAGTTCCCATGGAAGCGGCCTCACTTCTTACTTGAAATATGTGATCTATTATGAAGAGGTAATCTGTCTTTACCCCCATTAGGACTCATCTCCTAATATAATGATCATTAAAAGCCTTAGCTTATCCTAACCACGACAGACAGCACTCAGCGTCATTATCGGAATGGGAAAGAGTACAAAACTCTTCAGTGCTTGTTTTGAATTGCACAAAGTTTTTGTTGTCCCTTTTGAACCTAGATATTGGGATCTCCAATCAGCTAGGTTGGGTTCCACAGTGACAATTCTTAGATTATAGGCTTCAAGCCCATTCCCCTCGATGACTTCTCAACTTGCTCTCAAGGTAAACCTTTAGTTAGTGGATCCGCTAGGTTTCCTTCGACTCAACATAATCGATCGATATTATGCCACTTGAGAGCAGTTGACCTATGATATTATGTCTACGACGTATGTGTCGAGACTTACCATCATACATTGTATTTTAGGCTCTCCCAATAGCCGATTAGCTTTCATAATGTATGCTAATCGCTGGCACTGGTTTGGGCCAACTAGGAATATCCTCCAGGAAGTTTCAAAGTCATTCCGCTTCTTCCGCTATTTCATCTAACGCTATGAACTCTGATTCCATAGTAGACCGGGCAATACATGTTTGCCTCGAGGATTTCCATGACACGGCTGCATTACCAAGTGTGAAAACAAATCCACTCGTAGATTTGGAATCCACTGTATCAGATATCCAGTCAACATCGATGTATCCCTCTAGAACAGCTGGATATCTCTCGTAATGTAGCCCATATTTTGAAGTTTCTCATACCTCAAAACTCTTACTATGGCTTTCCAGTAGTTATGTCCTGGATTGTTCTGCTAAGCCCGTTCACAGCTTGAGCGATATCAGTTTGTGTGCAATTCGTGAGATACATCAGACTTCTGATGATCCTCGAATACTCTAATTGCGATACGCTTAAGTCATTATTCTTTGACAGAGGAAGAGTTAGGTTAGCTACTCCCAAATCTTTCATATCAAATTTGCTAGATAATACTTTCTTGGTAGACTGAATCAACTTATGATTATTACCAATTATCAGCATATCGTCTACATAGAGACAAACAATGACATATCCTTTTTGAGTTGATTTGATGTACATACACTTATCACACTCATCGGTTTTAAACCCACTTGACAACATCTCTTTGTCAATTTTCTCATGTCACTGTCTAGGTGCTTGTTTTAATCCGTACAAGGATTTTACAAGTTTGCACACCTTCTGTTCTTATCCAGGAATATTAAACCCTTCTGGTTGTTCCATGTAAATCCATTCATCCAATTCACCATTCAAGAATGACGTCTTTACATCATTTTGATGTATTTCAAGACCAATTATAGCTGCTATGGCTATGAGCATTCTTATCGATGTGATACGAATCACTGGCGAATATGTGTCAAAGCAAACAAGGCATTCTTTTTGTCTATAACCTTTTATGACAAACCTTGCCTTGTACTTATTTATTGATCCATCCATTTTCATCTTCCTTTTGAATATCCATTTGTAGCCCAGCGGCTTACAACCTGGAGGAATATCAACCAACTCCCAAGTATGATTCTGTAGGATTGAATCAATCTCACTGTTAATAGCCTCTTTCCACAGAGGTGCCTCCAGAGAAGACATTGCTTCTTTATAGCTTTGAGGCTCATTTTCTAACAAATATGTCAGAAAATCGGATCCGACTCTTGGTCAACCTGATCACTGTCCTTGACAGTATCAACAGATCTTTTGAGAGACTCTCTTCTTTGTCTTTCCTTACAAGGAAATGTCTCTTCAAAAAATATTGCATTCATTGACTCAATCATCACATTTGGATTGATGTCAGGAATCTCATACTTGTGTACCAAGAATCGATACGCGCTATTGTTGCAAGCATATCCGATGAATATACAATCAACTGTTTTGGGTCATATTCCACATTTTTAGGTTTAAGAACCATCATCTTGGCGATTTGCAAGACACCCCCACATTTTCATATATTTGTAGGAAGGTACATAACATTTCCACAACTCATATGGTGTCTTGTCCAATCTCCTGTGAGGAAGCTTGTTCAGAACGTAGTTCGCGGAAAGTAGGGCTTTCCCCCCACAAGTTCTGAGGTAAACCAGAACTAGTCAACATGGCATTCATCATTTCATTCAACGTTCAGTTTTTGCACTCAACAATCCCGTTTGTTGAGGAGAATAAGGAGCAGGGGTTTCGTGAATAATTCCATGCACAGAACAATATTCACCGAATGATGAAACATATTCATCACCTCTATCACTCCTGATTCTTTTGATTTCATTGCCAAGTTGATTTGCAACTTCATTCTCAGTGTATAAAGCTCTCAATAGCTTCAGCTTTGCTCCTCAGCAAATACACCTAACATAATCTTGTGCTTTCATTGATAAAAGTGACAAAGTACTTTTTACCGCCTATTGTTTGCACAATATTCATGTCACACACGTCAGTGTGTACAAGTTCCAAGGGTTCAGAACTTCGTTCTATGATGTTCTATGTATTTTTGCTTCAACACATGCCTCACACTTATGTTGGCTATCAATGCAAATTTAGGTATAAGGTCCATGTTAATTAATGTATGCATTGTATCATAATTAACATGTCCTAACCTCCCATGCCATACATTTTGTGACTCAATAATATAAGCAGAAGTTTCAGCTTTATTAATAGCACAATTGAAAGTCATTGAAAAGGCCCTCAGCGAGGTATCATTTTCCTACATAGACATCATTTTTGGTCAATACAATCTTGTCAGAAACAATTACAAACCCGAGACCGAGTTCTTCCGAATATCTGGAATATGCAAACATTCTTATATGTAAGCTCCGTTCCGGATATCATTTTCAGAACCACTGTGCCTTGTCCAACCACTCTAGAGGTAGATGAGTTTCTCATTGTCAGATGATCGCCACCATCGACCTTCTGATACGAGGAAAGCATCTTGCTATCAGCACAAATATGATGAGTAGCCCCAGTGTCTACCCACCATTCTCTCGGATTCCCAACCAAGTTGGCTTCAGTTACCACTGCTGAGAGGTTCATTTCTGAAATCTCATCAGTTAACTGCTCGTCTTCAGCGACATAGGCCTCATTTTTCTTACCCTTGTCCTGAGACTTCTTATTTCTGCAGTCCTTTGTCATATGACCGCTCTTTTCACAGTTGTAGCACTTCCCTTTGAACTTTTTGTTCGCTTGGGAAGAATCAGCTCCACTGTTTCTCTTCTTGCTACCCTTTACACCCTCAATGATGTTGGCCTTAGACTCCATAATCTTGTAGCTGGCCTTCTCGGACATCATGTTGTCATGTTCGATTCTCAATTGAACTCCAAGGTCTTCAAGGCTCATCTACTTCTTTTTATGTTTCAGATAGCTCCTAAAGTCCTTCCATGATGGAGGTAACTTTTCAATCATGGTGGCAACTTGAAACGTCTCACAGAGTTTCATTCCTTCATCCAGTATTTCATGAATGATCAACTACAGTTCACCCAACTGAGACATCATTCTACCCACGATAAATTTATTTTGTCCGGCATCCTCAGTTTTGTATTTATTCTCGAGAGATTCACAGAGAATCTTCGCAGAAGACATGCCTTAGTACACAATGTACATGGTATTGTCAAGACCACCCATAAGGTAGTTCTTGCATAGGAAGTCGCCAGACGACCATGTCTCTTCTCGCAGTTCCTTGGCTGCCTCTGATTCACCCTCCACAAGACCCAGAGGATCTTTGAGGTACTTAGCCAACTGCAGAGTTGTCAGGTAGAACATCATTTTGTTCTGCCACTGTTTGAAGTTTGCCACACCAAACTTCTCCGGATTTTCTCCATGAGAGACCGGTACTATGATGTTTCCGCTTGGAAAAATCAACAGGGGTCAATAGGTCTACAAAAGACAAATTGCACAACGATCAACAAATGATCTTGTTCAAAGTGATATACTAAGTAACCACTTGTTGTTCTATTGGACGGTGGTTCCAATAAACACAAGTCCTTGAATTTCAACTAAAGATTCTTTAGAAAAATGAATAAACGAATATTCCCAGAGGACGAGGGGGGTCCGGAGTAACCACTTAAATCCCTGACCACTTAGGCTCTTATCGCATTTTTGACATAATATTCTTTAAACACTTTTTCAAGAAGATCTTTTAGCAATTCAAACCTAGTATTACACTTATTCAATAGCACAATACAATATTCGATATTACAAATATAAATTTAAAATTCAATCAAGCTTGGATGAAATTACTTATGTATTACTACACTTTTAATTCTCACCCAAGTATGCAACATATAATTAACAAATAACTTTCAACTTTATCACAATTTAACTAGGTGTATGCTTGTGATAATTGAATATCATAATATTAACTTAAACCTATACTACCAAGTTTATCAAAATCCAGTATATGATTCTACTAAGTTAATATGATTACATATATTCTATAATGTTAATTGCATATTCTATAACATGCATATTATACTATACTATAATTTTAAGTCTATATCAACTTTATCATTTATAACTTAGTGTGTTAACATGTGATAATTGAAAATACTTTAATTAACTTAAATCTATAATAACCAAGTTTATAATTTTGATAAGAAATTATTCATTATATGATTTTCTTAAGTTAATTAGACAATTATTGAATAAATCCTAAAACAGTGAGATACTTATCCAAAATCCTAAATCATGTGTGCTTGATGTTATTATATTTAAGCCAAACTCCAATAGTTTACTTATTTATTTACTACAGTCTACAGGTGCCATGATAAAATATCTAGAGAAGTTTTAATTTATTGTTATCGGCAGTTTCCAAGGACACAACACTTGAAATAACACAATATGGAAAAGGAAACAAAAAATGAACACAGAGCATTTCTTTATTTCTGAATTATTTTCGCAGGTTTGTTTCCTCTTTTTTTTTTCCCCCAAACAGCAACCTATTATTCTAATTAACAAATTCTAACAGCTTTTAGATATTCTTCTTCCTCTTCTTATGAGATGATGCATCAAAACGTGATGCAATCAAATATATATATATATATATATTTTTTTTTTCCATTAAATATTTCTAATTAACAAATTGTCAATTATCATATACATTTTTTTTTCCTTGAATGCATTAAATATTTCCGATTAACAAATTACCAATGTCGATCCAATTAAATATTTGAAAATACTCAACAGTGATGATTGATCCAATTATTTCATATCCACATAAATTCTTATTCGGACAAATAATATGATAATAAAACCATGAAGTTGAGTTTAAATAAGATCAACAGAGCCTGGCAATATGCATGAAAAAAATGATTTTACAACACAAAAGATGATAAGTTTTAAGATTGTTGGTAGGATATGTGTTGTAAATCACTTTTTAACATGCATAATTTAAGGAAATTGAAAAATAAATATGCAATTGATTGAAACTTAGAAAAACCTGAAAATGTTGAAGATGATTAAAACTTGGTCCAGGTCGAGATATATCTATGTCCTTAAGAACTTATCAGCCTCGTCTCGGTGCTCTACGGATTTATGGCTAATGTTCTCTCAGGATAATCCGGATTCCTCTTGTTCAAGGGGCACACCTTAACAAGATCTCGAACTGAAGAAATGGAGGAACTCTCTCTACTCAAACAATATGAAACTCAACAAATGGATGATTTTTGGATGGATTTTCCAGTGAGTAAAATAAATATAGAAGCCCCATTATAAATGCATGGAAGGGTGCCAAAATGACACCCTTTGAGTTGAGGTGTAACCCTCCAAAGATTATACCCCTCCCATGCAAGTTCTATCCATATGGAGGACATGTCCCTATAGGGTACCATCCAAGGGACATGTCCTCCTCCATCCATACTACAATATTAGAAGAATTTTCTACAAACTCAACCCCAGCCAGTCTAAGCCAAGGTTCTATTTGATTGAAAATACCGCAAATTATGCTTTTCAAGTCTGCTGGTCAAAATTTATGCAGGAAATCCTTCGTAGGATCATCGTCATATATCTTCTTCTTCTTCTTCTTCATTCGATATGCCTCCATTTCCTCAGCAGTAACCTTGTCCTACAAGGGCATTATATGATTTTAACAACATAAGGTAATGAGACTACACCAAAAAGCTTGAAAAATAGTGTTAATCATAATGTTATAATTTAATTTTGCAACCGGACCTTTATCACAAGAGCTTATAATCGGATGATTCTAGAAGCGTACCTGATTTAGAATCTATATATACAGCGGAAATTCTTATAGATTGTTGATAATTTATACTGAGGAGATCACCATCTGCTCATCTCTTATTGATGGTGAGAAACTTACTCTCACTAATTTAAGCTTTCCTTAAGCCTTAATATTACTCAAGCTTTAAACTTCCCTCTCTTTATGTTTTGATTTGAGTTGCTTTATATTGCTCTTTATATGCTTTATATATCTTTGATGATGAGATATGAAGCTTATCAAATAAACTTCACGTCACATCGAATAAAGTATTATCTTAATAATACATTTTTATAATAATGAGAGAGAGAAATATCAAAAGTAATCATGAGATTTATTGAGTAAGCTGTATAGGAAAATTAGGATGAAAATTTAACTCACTAATTTATGTAGGATAAGAGATTAGTTAAAAAAAAAAATTCTGTTAGCATTTGACTAACTAGTTAGTGCCCAAATCTTTAAGTAGGATAAGAGATTATATTCCCTTCTAAAAAATTCTTCAACCATAACTCTTTGTATTTAAAGGACAATGAATAATATATGAGCATTGTTAGATATGAAATTTTACCCAAATGAGGCGAGAAATCCTAACCACAGAAAAAAATAATTAAGTTTTCAAATTTATAGTGGGAAAATGATTTTTAATTTAAATATGGAACAAAAGAAAACAAGTCTAAAGGCAGTAATAGAACATAAATTCTTATCTCCATTTTTAAACTCTGAACTCACTTCTCTTTTGCAGCCGACTTGAAGGGAAGAGATTCAATGCCTACTAATAATAATTATAATAAAAAAATTTGTTAATAAATTTATGGATTACTTATTATATTTTTAAAAAAAAATATCAGAGTCAATTTTCACAACAATAATAATCGGACAAGTGACTCTTACAAAGTGGAAAAATACTCAATTGACCCGCTGGTAAACGTACCTTTGGCATATGGCGTTGAGAATCTTGAGATGCGTGCGTTGGGTTGGGGCCCGCTGAGTGAAGTGGACACCGTAACGGCCACACATCTATGCTTCATGGAGTGTCAGGAGTAATCGTCATCCCAAAACGTTGTCGTTTTGCACCTGGCGTTGATTAGATTTGGATCACCACTCCTACTGCTCCCTTTATCGTCTCCCTGTTGCATAAATATCACTTCAATCTACCATCACACCTTCAAAGCACTCTATCTAACTCTCGCTTCACAAAAAAAAAAAAAACGTTTCGTTTGGTGTGATATTTGTCGGATCTAAATCAATGGCCAAGGAACCGGTTCGCGTTCTCGTTACCGGAGCCGCAGGTACTGTAATTTCTCATTCCGTCGATCCAGATTTATTTTTAACTGAACACTGCTTAGGTCTATTTTTTGAAGATCCGAAACCGTTTGGTAGATTTTATTAATGAGAGTACTCTATACCAAACTCTACATAAGAGGCAATCCTATTAAGTACCGTACACGATCGGAACATAAAAATGTTGGATTTTAATTGATTTTGTTTTGGGTATTTATGTTGGAGACTTATGAATATTTTCACTTGCTTGAATCTTATTATTTTGGCTTAATACTCGAAAAGTTTGTGATGATCCAATCTGGTTATTTAGATGATTCGGGGCTGATGATGTGATTATTGAAAATAAATGATTTATTGTCATTGATGATCCGAAAACGATTCCAAAAAAGAAATTTCATATAGGAGTTTATGGATATATTTGTAATATATTTTCCATAATAGTCAGGGAAAAAAAATGTTTTTTAGCTCTCAAACGAATTTTAGACATTTTTGGAGAAGTTGATAAAAAAAAAACTTTATCAAATGCTTTTAAAAAAAAAATTGATTTTCGGTTCCTTGTTTTTGGGGAATTATAAATTTCTGAAAATTACTTTTACCGTACAATGTACATAATTTTTTTAGCTAATTTTGATAAGATATGTTAGCTAATTTTGTCAACTTATTCCATCTCTTGTAAGTTTATACATTGTTGGATTTTTTATATGCTGATACTGTAATTTTCTGTATCGTTGGGGTTGCAGGGCAAATTGGATATGCACTTGTCCCCATGATTGCTAGGGGAGTGATGTTGGGTGCTGACCAGCCTGTGATTCTGCACATGCTTGATATCCCACCTGCAGCAGAGGCTTTGAAAGGGGTGAAGATGGAGTTGGTGGATGCTGCATTCCCTCTTCTTAAAGGTATTGATTGTTACTTCTATACCTGTGAAAAGAATATGTAGTGAAGTTGTTGAGAATCATTATTTGGTAGTTGTTTGAGATTTGTGCGGGATCTGTTGTATGATTATTAAATATAGCCTTATGTTTGTTTTGTTTCAGGTGTTGTTGCAACAACTGATGCCGTTGAGGCATGCACTGGTGTCAGTATTGCCGTTATGGTTGGTGGTTTTCCAAGAAAAGAAGGAATGGAGAGGAAAGATGTGATGTCAAAGAACGTTTCAATCTACAAGGAACAGGCTTCTGCCCTGGAGAAGCATGCAGCTCCAAACTGCAAGGTGGTAGACTTGTTAAAATAGAAAAGCTGATGCATTTGAATAATCTCAAAATCTAAATAATTATGTGCCTTCAGTCATGCCAGATATATTGGAAACATATCGTCTCCTCCTCCATTTAGGGAAAACCTGATAATGTGTTTTTTCACCAGTATTGTGAAAGCATCAATGAGAATGAAACATTGTTGTTATGTTTAATGCTTTGGAAAGCCATGTTGACTCCCATGAAGTTTTAGTTGCTCCCCTAAGTATTTATAATTTATCCACTATTTTTCTCACAGATTGTTGTAGGAAAAGAGCTGCCATTACTTTCATTTACTAACATTCCATTGTGAGAATTAGAATCAAATGGATGAATGGATGGTTCCATTGGTTGGGGAGATTTATTGGCAAAATACTATTAAGCCTGTATCGATACAGCATACCAATGTGGGAGGGAAATTTTATGGTTTTTTTAGATCCGGAAAATCCAAATGTGGTCTACAAACAGACCTTTATTCTATATTATAATTTTTTGTGATTTATGCTTTTACATAGGACCATAGAGATTCTGTGTGAAATTTATTTTTGAAGCTGCCAAACTGCTGGTGACATTTCTGACTGAACTATCTTCCTGTTTATTTCAGGTTCTAGTTGTTGCTAACCCTGCAAACACCAATGCATTGATTCTGAAGGAGTTTGCACCATCAATTCCTGCTAAGAACATTACATGCTTGACCAGATTGGATCATAACAGGGCATTGGGTCAAATCTCCGAGAAACTGAATGTTCAAGTTTCTGATGTTAAAAATGTAATTATTTGGGGAAATCATTCATCAACTCAGTACCCCGATGTCAACCATGCTACTGTCAAGACTCCATCTGGGGAAAAGTCTGTACGTGAGCTTGTCAAGGATGATGCGTGGTATTAAACTTCAGTATTTTTTCCGCTTGAATAAAAATAAAGTTTGGTGGATTTCTTAGGTTGAATTATTGGAGTGTTGTAATAATTTTATACATTGGTTGAAGGTTGAATGGAGAATTCATAACCACAGTCCAACAACGTGGTGCTGCGATCATCAAAGCCAGAAAGCTCTCAAGCGCATTATCTGCTGCTAGCTCTGCTTGTGACCACATCCGTGATTGGGTCCTTGGAACTCCAGAGGTTGGTATTTTCATTTTTTGTCCAATGATAGATACTGAACTGGTGTTACGGTTTTAACTCTTTTAACTGCAAGTGCAGGGCACTTGGGTCTCCATGGGGGTATACTCTGATGGTTCATACAATGTGCCAGCTGGGCTCATTTACTCATTCCCAGTAACCTGCTGCAATGGAGAATGGACAATTGTTCAAGGTACAAATGTGATCTTATATCCTATGCCTTTTCTTTCTTGCATTGCTTTTTGCTTTTGATAGTTGAAGTATTTGATCATCCAAATCTTTTGGCTCAGTAGTTATTTACCTTCTGGCATATGGATGAAACAGTTGGTTTTACCATATAGGCTGTGTTGATTATTTTTATCTTCACTTGGGTTATAATAAACTCGGATGCACACTGGCTTTTATGTTTATATCCTAAATATGATTAGTGGTTTTACCAATATTCTCATGTATTTCTGTTAATGGCGATGTTCTATTGGTATACATTTTAGGGCTGTTTTGTACGCAGGATTTGGCTTGGAGATTGGTCAAATCCAATCTCAATTCTCAGGGTTAACTTATCCCATGGCCCAACACGGGCTAAATTTAGATAATTATTTAAATATTTAATTGTTAAATTAATCATTTATTTCATAATTACAAATTTATTTGTTTAATTATTATAGTAAATAAAAGTTTAATATCATAAGAGAAATACTTATTTGATTAAGTATTTCTATTATTAATTCCAAGATTTAATTCTTATCAATTATATTAATAATTAAATAATTTAGCTTGTAGTTATAGAATAATTAGTAATCAAATATTTAAATTATTAAAAAAAGTTATCCTAACTTATCCCATGTGGGGCCTTTGGACAAGCTATACCCAGTATTGGGGATTAGGACCCACAACATTTATCCTCTACTTTTTAAGCTCCCCAAACATGAGGAATCATAAGGTAATCCTGCGTACTTAACAATCCCGTAGTGTTTTTTTTGCCCTTTTTTTCCTTTTCCCAAAGTTCTGTTGGCATTCCTGACTACAGATGATTATTCAAGACCAGTGTTTTAAAACTCGGACTGGACAGCTGGTCCGGCCGAGTAAATCAAGAATCGATCGATGGTCCAAACCAAGTTAGCCTACTGTGAACGGGGCAAAAACTTACCTACCCAGCCGGTTCAATTGTGAATCAGTTGACCTAGTCCGAATTTGACCCTTTTTTCCTCCTTGAAAACCTGATTGAATTAATTAGAAAAGTTTATTTAATCAATTAATAAAAAAAGCAATCAATTAACAATTTTATCAAATAAATGTTGAATTTAATCGCGTATAACGATAAATAATCAAACTCAATTTACGATAAACACATTTTAATTCAATGACAATTTACGAAAAAGAAGAAGCTGTCCACCAAATATTATCAATGGTAAATATATATTTATTCAATTCAAATTTCAAACACAAATTTTGAATTCAAACGCAATTTACATAGAAGCTGTCCACCATGTATTATCAACGGCAAATATATATTAATTGATTACAAGTCAATTGAAAGAAAAAAATGCATAATATTAGATTAAATTGTGTTTGATTCTTTATGTTATTTGTGATTGAATTCATAATTTATTTGATAAATTATTAATTGATTGATTTCTTTGTTATTTGATTAAATAAACTTTTCTAATTAATTAAATCGGGTTTTGAAGAAAAAATAAACTCGGACCAGGTCAACCGGTTTACGGTTGAACTTGTTGGGTTGGCGGGTTTCCCAGTTGGATTGGACTGGACGGTCCAACTTTTAAAATATTGTTCAAGACATTTTAAAATTCTCAACTAA
Source organism: Zanthoxylum bungeanum (assembly GCA_019454045.1). NCBI lineage: Eukaryota > Viridiplantae > Streptophyta > Magnoliopsida > Sapindales > Rutaceae > Zanthoxylum > Zanthoxylum bungeanum. The sequence continues at coordinate 18,267 of SKCR01050243.1, read as the reverse complement.
ACACGTAATCAATGTTTAAAAATACGTGGCGGCGCCTCGAGGCGGCCGGCCATTGAGGCGCGAGGCGGTCCGCCTCGAGGCGGGCACCTCGATCCGAAAATCGAAAAAATAATTAAATTATAATATAAGAATAATAAAAACATGTTAAATCCAAAATACATTCATTTCTTCATAATTCATAATATATTCAAACAATTATTGATAACTAATCCCTAAATAAGCTATCATCTATAGCATATTGAAAAAGTTCAGACTTAAAATACATATGACATACCCCTATACGAATACGACAAGATAGTTAACTGAAGTGTGTATTTTTGGCCAATTAATTGAAGCTTACTGCTTACAACAGGATAGTTAACTAAAGTGTGTAATTACAGTATTACACTGCATTTACACCACATATGATTTTAGTCCCGAACTTGTACTTAAATCTTTATATATTGCCTTCAAAATAAGTTTATCTTTTTCTCTAGTTTCGTTAATGGATTTTTTTAGGTCATTAACAAGTTAAAATATAAAAAAAAAAAAAAAAAAAACAAGCTGAACAGATTACCACAAACGCTGTCGTCGCCGAGAGAGAGAGAGCAGAGGAGGCCGAGAGAGAGAGAGAAGTATAAGTGGAGAGAGATAGCAGAGGAGGCCGAGAGAGAGAGAGAGAGAATATAAAAACCCTAGAATCAAATTTCTTTTTTTTTTAATACTGTAACGTCGTCGTTTCATTTAATAAAATTCAAAAAAAAAAAAAAAAAGTTTCGCGTGAGGCGGCCGCCTCGCAAACGTTGAGGCGGCCGCCTCACAAAAACCGAAATAGGCGGCCGCCTCAACCGAATTTTTAAACAATGCACGTAATGTAGCCTTGTGCAATGTCCAGATTTTTGCATGTAGTCCTTTCAGGAACCTTTTGTATGTCAAACCATCACGGTTATGCACACATCCACTAATCATTGTGAGCAACCCCAACAGCTCAACCGAGAGGCATATTTGGTGCTCGGATGGGTTATGGCACATGGTTGTTCTCCAATGTGCCTTCATCTGCACCATTTTGGCGCAGATAAACAGTGCTGTTATTTTATTGTTTTTTTTTTTTTCAAAAACACTGCAAACCATGAATTTTAAAACTTTTAAAAAATAGAAATTCTAGTTTGGAGTAGAATTTGAAGTAATGGGTTCCAGAGGAGTGCAAAATTGGTGTAAAATATGCACCAAATTTTGCTCTAGCATTGGGTTACTCTAATTGCATTTGCTGCTGAAATTCTGATGAAGGGGATACATAGTTTGAGTATTTGATTTTGTTTCTTTCTGATTAAAAGTAAATATATGACCTTGTAAAAGTTTTCTTCTAATACTTTCATCCCCCATAGACTATTGCATTTATTGTACATATAAATACAAACAATTTTAGCTTCCTCTGATTGACATAAACTTATTCTATTATATTTTAATTTGTTGCTTATTGGACATCCTGGATGATGAACTTCAAAATTTTATTCTCTTATTTTTAATTTTTTTTGAACTTGACACAGGACTCGGCATTGATGAATACTCAAGGAAGAAGTTGGACTTGACAGCAGAGGAGCTCACTGAGGAGAAGGCTCTGGCATACTCATGTCTCTCTTAAATGCTTTTGTCCCTTCAATACGGGCCCTTAGGCTTTGTCTGAGCAGGTATAGTTACAGTTTTTGAATAAAGCCATTGAAAAATGATGGAAAAGCTGTATCTTTGCGTCTTATTATATTATTATGTCTGCATTTTATATCCTGATTTTGGATTCTTGTTACTTATCCCGGATAAAATTGATATTTAAGGGCTATCGTATTTTTGTCTTAAAATACTATTATTGTTCTTGTTTCTAGCCCCCGCCTGATGGGGTGGATGGCCATGCCATTGCCCATGGCTCTCTTGTGTCATGGGGCAAATTTTTACATCAGTTGCAAATCTGAGGATATTATTACATCCTGTCATAGGTAAAATCCTATAAATTAGTGACGTCATAAACAAACTAGTAAATTGTCTTTCAAATCTTTGGGAAATTTATAAAATTAACCAAAAAAATATATCCATTTGTCAAAATGAGCCGCGGTTTGATATATACATTTCCAGCCATAGTCCCTGAAATGTATATTTGAAGAATCCAGATTTTCCGAAGTACTCACCGAAGTTGGTGTAAACTTAGGAGATCTGAAATCAAAACTTCAGATCTCCCAATATTTTAAATTTTTTTTTTATTTTTTATTCAAAACTTCAGATATCTGAATTATTACTTAGAATCTCTGAAGTATTGATTTGGATGTCCAAAGTATTATTTGGATTTCTGAAATTTGAAAAATATTTATAAAACCGGGCATTCTCTTTTCTTTTTTTTTTCATGGCGATATTGATTTTGATGCTCAACAAAATAGTTAACGATTTTTATTGATACATGTGATTTTTACATATAAGTTTGAAAACATAAATAAAAAAAAAATCAATTTATAATACATCAAATCTATTTACATAAGTGAAAATTATTGTTTACTTAGATTTTGGCTAAGAGGAGTCATGCATGAACATCTATTGTATTCAGGTTCGACACATCAACCGCATATAATTGTACTATTTGTTCACTCTGTGACGGTCTTCTATTTGTTTTCGGCCGTCCCGTCAAAACATATTCATTTGGTGGCAATACATTCAAACTTGCGTTGAGAATTAAAACGTTAATTAAAATCATTTTTGAATGTTTTTCCAATAAAACAAAGTAATAATATTATATCTGATAACTCTTTTGGCAAGATCCTATAACATGATGGATAGTTTCTCATACGCAGCAAGAAGGGTGGTGATAAGTGTGATTTATACCCACTTATTCCGACATCTTTAGCTTATTGTTTTGTTATGTTTCGAGCCATTTAATGTATTTTGTAGTTTATTTTATATTTTATTTGTAGGATGCATTAGAACATCGATAATGGAGCAAATACGTGTGTTTCGGGACCTATTGGGAGCATCAGACTCAAGAAGCAGTAAAAACCCGCATCAGCTGCGCACTGAATTTAAAAAGACTATAACTTTTGATCTAAAAAGAGTTACGAGACCCATAATATATCGATTTGCATTTACTCGAGGAGATCTATACAACTGTGTGCACTAGAGCTGCAGCGCCCAATGCCTAGCGCAGAAGCGCCCAGAATTAGAAAGAATGACGTGAGAAGGCCTATGTGGGCTTTTGTAAAGAAAAGAAAGAAAAGCCATTGTTGACAAAGTGAGAAAAGAATAAAACAAAGAAGAACACACGTGGGCCCATGTTCAATATTTCATTGTGACTTAAAAAGGCAAAGTGACGTGAACAAGTCTATAAAAGAAGAAAGTGAAGACTTTGAATTGGAAAAAGGACATTGACGTGGGCCCAAAACAATGAAGTAATATTGCATGAAAAGAGCAAAAACTCTAGGCGCTGCAGCGCCCTCAAGAAGACGATCCCCATACATTTCCCAGAGACTTTGGCGCCATGGCGCCACTTAAGCAGGCGCCAATTCACAGAGCTGACGCGTGGAAGGAAAACCTAAGTGTTTCAGGATTTGATTTTTAAGATCTCTAATGATATCCAATGACTCACAGCCTTCACTATAAATATAACAGTTCGTCCAGAATAAAGAGGAGGCTAATACAAATCATAAAACACCAAAACACATATTTTTAGAGATCCAAGGAGATGATTGAAGAGCGACGAGAGGAGACAAAGGCGGTAACGTCCGAGGAGGAAGAGATTCAATTCAGGTTTTATCTTCTTGTTTCTTTCTTATAACTCTAATGATTTCCATTAGATTCATGACTTGTTTATCATTGTTTTTATCTATTGTCATGAACTAAACTCCTTAATTTTGGAGAATGATTGTAACTGATGCTTGAACCATGTATTGTGTTTATCAATTTTGTTATGAAGTTTTATTAATTTATTTATATTCTTTTGAGTTTAATGCTTCTTGATTGTTGGCCACAATTGAAGATGATATATGTTTAGAATCTATCACTCGAGAGGGGATTTTGAATAGATCTAGAGAATATAGCCTAGGATTTTATAGAGTTCGAGAGAATCTGTAATCCTTTGAAGTCGTCAAAATAGAATCACAAATCGTAATGAGTTGTTAACTATTGGATTTTTATAGAGATATCGAAGTCTATAGTTAATGATATTTTCACTCGGCACTCGAGAGATGGAGTGGATAATTTCGGAGTCTTGACTTATAAACAATATAACTGAACAATGATTAATTGGCATGACAAATACATAGGTGACAGCTAGGTGAAATCAGGATCCAGAATCTATATCGTATTAGTTCCTCATATCAAATTATTTTTATATTTATTTATTTACCAAAATATTTATTATTTGTTTTCTAAATAAAGTTAGGATTATCAATTATAGTACTTAATGCGAGTTAACGCAATCCCTGTGGGTTCGACACTCTTAACTCATTTATACTAAAACTTGACACCGTACACTTGCGGTACGATATAAAAATATCAAAACAGGTGGTCGTTGTGTACATCTTGCTTCAAAGACTAGGGTGTTTGATTCTAGCAGTCACACATACAGCTAGGGATGGAAAAATCCGGACCCGGGTCCGGCCGGAAGAGGTTAAATATTCACGGGTCCGGATCGGGTACCCGGGTAGACCCGATTACCCGGATTCTTTTTTTTAAAAAAAAAATTTTAATTGTATTTTTTTATATTTATATTTGTATTTTGTCAATTTTATTAGTTTTATTTCAATTCTTTTAATTTTTTTATTAAATTCTATTATTTATATATATATATATATGCATATTATTTTATATTTTTTTTATTAAAATCTAATTTATTTTTTTATTATTTTTTATTTTTTCCGGACCCGGGTCTTCATTTTAAAGACCCGGGTCCAGATTTTTTTAATTCCGGACTCGGGTCGTCCGGGTTCATGCGGACCCGGGCCGGGTTCAGATCTTGTTGCCATCCCTACATACAGCCGATGTGTGTGCACACAAAAGTTGCTCTAAATCAAACTTTCTGCACGTACATGTATTCTCTCTTATGTTGACAATTTCAATAATGTCTCCACCACAGACCTCAAACTCATAGCGATCAGCTAGTGATACGGACATTCAATGCGATTTCACTATACATTTATCTATTTTTACATGAGTCCACGAGGTCAATCCAGTTCGAGTTTTGGACTCCAAACACGCTTCGTGCCCGCACTTTCCATTCACAATATTGATCAGTACAACGAGTTTCAAATCTTGTTGTCGTCGATCTGCTTACAGTGATTTTAAAGTGTCCCCTTACAACAACTTTGAGGTAGCATTTACCCACTCTTATTTCGCCCCCACCTGATGTTGATATATTGGTGTCAGAATGCATATTCGTCGAAGAAATGATAAGAGAGAGACATCGAGATACATCGGGTCGAATATTCATGTGACCTTCTCGAACTGTTGTTGAAGGACCAACCATATCACCTCTAGCAAACCCACCACTTGACTATGACCCCTGAACATTTTCATCATCTCTACCAATTGTATAATTATCCCAGTGAGCTTCAGCCGATATATAAACTAGAACTGAATGAATACCATATTACAAGTCGACGAAGAACGACCTCTAGATTGTTGACCATCGCTAGCAGTAATCGTATCCCAACTCAAATATATCTCTACTATATACCTTTTCGAACGACATTTGAGTGTAAATTTAAAAACACTCACAGTCATTTTGACTATTAATTTCAATAACTAAACGTCAATGTAGATTTGACGAAATTAAACTTTTCATACTAACTTTGTACTCCATTTGACTTCTTTGCATTTGCACATACAACATTTCAACTAACTGCTTATAAGTTGCGCATGCAACAACTAACTCCAAAAAAATATATCATCCTCTGTATCCATCGTTACTATTATCTAATTTCTCCCAAGACCACTCTGTGTAGAAAGTTAGAGGTATTTGTTACATTCTAAACTTATGAGAATATGAAGAAACTTCAGAAAATGGGTTGACAAAAAAAATGAAAAGTTTTTATAGTGAGAAAAAAATGGTGAATTCCCGGTTTTATAAATATTTTTTCAAACTTCGGAGATTCGAAAAATACTTCGGAGATCCGAAGTAATAGTTCGAAAATCCGAAGTTTTGAATAAAAAAATTAAAAACTTAGGAGATACAAAGTTTTGACTTCGGATCTCCTAAGTTTACATCAATTTCGGTGAGTACATAGGAGAATCCAAATTCTCTTAAATATATTTCGGAGATTGTGGCTGGAAATACAAATGGCAAGCGTTGTGACTCGTTTTGACAAATGGATAATTTATTTTGTTAGTTTTATAAATTTCCCATAATCTTAGTCGGACATGAATTATCAATTGGTCCTTGTATCTTAAAAAATTACTCAGAATATTCTCTGGCTTATCTTATGCTAGTGTTCCTTGTGAGTAATGATAAGAAAGTCCATCATCCTTCATTAAAAAAGAAAAGAAAAAAAGAATGAATGACATTTTTTATCTCTTTTAAAGTTTGTTTTAATCGCTTATGTAAATTGTAAGCGATTAAAAAAATTATAAATTTTTAATAATCTAATAAATTTTTAATAATCTGTTTCATTATATGTATTAAATCAATTACAAAACAAACACGACGTTGAAGTGTAAAAATATAGGGGATAGGCAAAAACCAATTTTTAATCCTTATTTCCTCGGAATTTGAATTTGGATAACCTGTCAAATAAAATTACTTAATTTTTATAATTGAATTTTGGTAAATTAATTTATTAATATGAAATACATATTTGATCACGATAAATCATAAAATAATATAATTTTTATATTTATTATCGTTTAAACCATAAACTTTAAAAAATTCATTTAAAATACCCAAAACATAAAGCGGCCCATACTATTCGGTCAAGTCAATGGAGCTAAAACTGAAGAAACTACGAAGATACTAAAAAATTGAGCGACTGAAACATGAACACACATAAATTCATTGTTAGTGGATCTTTAAAAATCACTAATCTTTTATAAAGAAGAAAGAGCATGCACGCCGTATTGGACAAGTAACATAAGAAGAAGCTACCTAGCATTAGCATCTTTCAATTTCCATATCAAACTTTTTCTTTGCAAGTCAAATCATTTTTTTCTTTCACTTGTTTTTCTTCTTGTCCCATCAAATCACTCCCAAATAAATCACTACTAATGGATGGATAATTTATTTTTGGGTAAATTTCTATTTAATCACTATATTTTAGATTAAATATTTATTTAATCCGTATATTTTGAAATATATTCTAAAATATTTATGTAATTAGATTCGTTACAGTTAACAAAATATATTTTCCGGAGATTTTATAGCAATACCTAGACATTGATATGGTTGCGATTTGAAACCGCAACCGAACAGTTGACCAACCGAACCTTAAACCATGGATCGGCCAACCGAACCGTAAACAGGAACCGAATCAGACCCGTCCAATTCGGTTACGGTTGAATTGAAAACCAATAGCCGGTTTGGACGGTTGATTCGGTTGAAACTGTAATTGTTACGATTACGATTTTAATTGTTAGTCATTAAGGTTCAAACCGTAACGGTTTAACCGTTAGTATAACAATTGAATGGTTAAAATTTTTAAAAAAATAATAATTTATAAATATCCCCTTAATTCATTTTCCAAAATCATGAACAATTTATTCTCTTCATTCTCTCATATATTCAGTAACTCTCAAATCTCAGATTTCTTATTTTTTTCAATTCTCTCAATTGTCATACATTCATTATAATGGCAAGCTCATCACACAACACTAACATTGGTGAAGCTGAGGGGATATCTTGAGACATTTGTCAAAATATAGGGTGGTATCATATTCGAGTTTTGATTGATAGAAAATTTATAGTCTTATTTTTACTGTAAAAGTTCTGAATTTTTTTTTTTAATTGTAACATAACTAACTGTGGGGATATCTTGGGATATTTTTCAAAATATAGGGTATAAAATAAATTAAGGAAAAAATCTATTATACAATGGTGATATCACATCACTCATATAACAATCTAATAATATCTTGACACGCATGTTAAAATAATAATTAAATAATTAATAAATAAATGATAATTATATTTAATACAACTCTACATGTTCTATATTTATGATGGTAGTACTTCACCCGACTATGGTACAAAGAAAAAAGACTAGGCTATTAAAATATATACTCATAATTTTTAAAATCTTAATGTTGATTCTCCTCCAGTACTTGTGACAAGAATATTGTACCAAAAGTCCAAGTCATCATTATCCTGAAATTCATTAAAGAAAGCTCCAAAATCTGAAGCTATGATACTAGAATTTTCAGATAAGGCGTCTGTCCAGAAACTTTCACCAATCTCAGGAAAATTATCAAACGAGTCAACAAGTTGCTCATCTTTCACATCCATGCACTGATGATGATGATTTGTTTCTGCAGTAATAGTAGTAATGGTCGCCAAGGAGAGATCACTAGAACATGGCTGCGGTGACGACATTGCAGATTCTGCAAACTGAGTTATTGTTTTAGCGTTTTGTTGGTTATCCGAATTAAACTGGTAATGCTTCTTCTTCTTCTTTTTCAGGTGTGTGTGCCACAAGTTTTTAATCTCATTATCCGTTCGTCCTGGTAACCTTGCTGCAATAGCTGACCACCTGGAAATTAAATCCAGGAAATTATATATTTATAAAATTAAGAAACCTGAAGGCTGAAACAATGAATGGAACTTGGAAAAAAACAAATCAATGTTCTATTTACATTACCTATTGCCCAAAATTTCATGTAAGTTGATGATGGCTTCCTCTTCTTCTTTGCTAAAATTTCCTCTCTTAATATCCGGCCTCAGATAATTTATCCAGCGAAGTCTGCAGCTCTTTCCGCATCTCAACAAGCCTGAAGAATAACATTAAGATCAATTAAAAACAAAAAATTAATACTATACGGATTGAATTGTGATGTAACAACAGATCTCTAAAGATCATTTTTTTTAACCCACCAGCTTGTTTCGGTAACTGACGCCAATTAGAGTGGCCATGTCTTTGGATATGGGAGATTAAAATTCGATCTTCTTCGGCAGTCCATGGTCCCTTCTTCAATCCCGTCTTCTCCCGGCAAGGAGCTCTCCCCATTCTTATTATTATTATTATTTTTTAATTTGTTACAAGTGGTGGAGTGACAAAGAAGAAATGGATACTGATTAGTAACTAGTCCCTTACTCGTGTGCAGGCCTTGGGGTGGCTATTTATATATTCTACAGTCAAGCTTGAAAAGTCCATGAAGCTTCGATATTTATGCTACAGATATTCCACAGTCAAGCTTCAATACAGCACGTAGGTTCTTGGAAATGGGTTTAGTTTACTCCAACTATTATTGTTGATGTCCACGAGAAGTTAGAATCTCGAGAAAGGGTATAAAGAGGTTTTCACTTCCTAGACTAGGGGATCGGGCCCAGGTAGCAGAGGCGTCCAACCCAACAAAGAGACCAGACTTGTTTGTGTTTCAAAGCCGACCCGAGGTGGTCCATGACGGCCGACCCGACCTGATAAGAAGGTATCAGATTCGACAGTGTGAGCATTTGTGAAGGCCGACCCGAGGTGGTCCATGACTGCTGACCGACCTGATAGCTCAGCAGGCCAAGACATTTTTGCTTATGTCTCCCGACCTGGTAGGGCGGGCCGAAGTGGAAATAATGGTATGATCAAGATCAAATGACGTACGCCCTACATGTAAACTTGCACATTTCAAAGAGGTCTGACGTGACAGATTACAAGCTGAAGGTACTGTGTGGCATATGGTATAATAGCTTGGTTTAAAGAGATGTCAGATGACAGAGTTATTTTCGACAGAGCAGTTGGGGAAGAGAGTCATCGCATTGATGGTAAAGTCACGTGACTGACGTCATGAGATTAATGTAACGGTAGAGTTTACCCTAGTATATAAAGGGGTTGGAAATTCATTGTGAGGAGTTAGCCAAATTCATTCACGCATAACTTGTAATAGAGAGCTAAAAGCTTAAGTGAAACAGTCAGTTTGTAAGATGTCGGTCAGCCGAGCTCGAGAGATAGGTTGGTCGGTCATACTCGACCACGTTATAAAATATTTCTTTTCCTTTGTGCCCATGGATGTAGGTTGGATCCATTCCGCCGAACCATGTTAAATCCTTTGTTTGTCTGTGAGTATTCGATCTTTTGCTAAGTTTGTATTTGGTTCCCAACAAACCAAATAAATTCACGGTTGAAGGGGGATTGTTCGAGGAGTGAGTTTACCGATTTTCCCTTGGAACGAAAATCATTCGTTAACAGTTGGCGTCGTCTGTGGGGACCAGTACAAGAAGCAATAAACACACTAAGACGATGGCAGAAGACGAAAACCATAGACCTTTAGAGGCTTCGACGATGGAGTGGATGGAGAAGATGGAAGAAATCATCCGGAGTGAAAGGGAAGAAACACGAAAGGAGAGAGAATCAATCGAAGCCTTCATGAAGGTTATGATGGAGAAGTTGGATAAGTTAGAAGAGAAAGCTGGTGAAAGATGGGGAGCGGGTCCCAGACAAAAAAGAGAAGAGATAACAAAGGGAAAGAATGTGGTTGGAGCCTTACCAGCAGATGAGTTATGAGAGGAAGATGAAGGCAGACAGGCGTCAGAATCTTCCAGCGACAGTCCATATTTTGCAGAGAGTGACCCGAGACGGTATCCGGGGGAAGGGCATGAAACTCCCGTTTACGAAAGGTATCATGCTCAAGATGGAAGGCTCGGGAGAAACCGTGGACGTGAGCATGACAGCTCTGAGGACCGGATGAAGAGCTAATTCCGGAAGGAGATGAAAAACTGTGAGGAAAATAAAAAAAGAAGAACTAAAGGGTGACCAAGACTTGCAGACAGCGTCTCCCTTCACGGAGGAAATTTTGGCGATGAGATTTCTAAGAAGATTCACTATGCCCTCCATAGATATTTACAAGAGCAGTACAGACCCCAATTCTCATGTTGAGAAGTTCGTTCTGATGATGGAAATTTAGGGAATGGTCGGTGAGGCCATCTGCAAGGTGTTCCCTTTAACATTGGGAGGGTCGGCCAGTTTTTGGTTCAGGAACGTGATCTCGGGGAGTGTCGATAGCTTTAAGCAGTTGATGACATCCTTTGTGCGGTATTTTAAAGGGGTGTGTGTACCGAGGAAGACGATGGGGTCGTTGAGGTTGATGAAGCAAAGAGACTGTGAGTCTTTGAAAAGTTTTTTCGATAGGCATCACGGCCTGGTTTTGGAAGTCGGAGCATATGAGTCCCCGAAGGCCTTGGAAAGTTTTAAAGGGGCTCTCAAGATCGGGAGATTTTGGTCCTATTTGAGGATACAAGAGATATCAGACTATGTCGCGGCTTTGGAGTAAGCAATGAAGTTTGTGCTAATGGAGGAAGATGAGAAAATTGCGCGATGAGGGGGCACCAGAGGACCAAGGTACTCATGCTGAAAAATCGACGAGACGTGGGTAAAGACATGAGGAGGCCGATCCCGAGGCAAAAGGAGTTCATGACAATACCGCAAAATAATCAAGTATAGGATAAAATTATAGGAAACGTTTTCCTTGCGCAGAGGAAGCACATTAGGCACCCGGATCGGACTTGAAAAATTTTTCCGCCCTTCTCACCAAGAGGCCGAATGCTACCAGCACCACCACTGAATTTTTAATTCTGTTTTGAACAAAATTTCAGCCCTGGAATAGCCCCGAACAACCCCTAAACAGCGGTACAAAAATTGGTTTGTTTTAGACCCGAAATGCACCCAATTCACTGCTTAGTTCATCCCTTGTATGAATCAGCTTCTGCTATGTTTTGGGTCTAATTTTTCCACAAAAAGTCCCAACACAGCCCTAAAATACCCCGTAAAGTTCCCAAAAAATTCTAGATCAAACGCAAAACAAACCGAGTCCCGTTACACAACTTTTGTGTGCGGCAGTGAGCAATTTTCTACTCACTGTCGTGAGGTATGTTTATAAGAAGAGAATATGAGTTTTTGTTTGACACTACAAAGTCTTCCGAGCTATATCTCGTTACCAACGGAAACTAGTGTGGGCTAGACTCACAAAATTAATCCCTAAATGTTTTTGAGATTAATGACACACTAAGGAAATCATTTATTTTTCTTCTTGTTTTTATTTTTATTTTTATCTTCTCAACACTTTGAGAGAATTTGGAGAAAAAGAAGATGGAGGCTAGGGTTAGAAGAAAGAGATTAGGCAAAAAGAAAATCCAATTTTCTTTTTTATACTTAGGGTTATTAATTTCCAAAATTAACAAACTCTTCTCCTCATCTCCTTTAGAAAATTCGGCCAAGGCATTTATTTATTTTTATTAATTTTGTAACATCTAATTCAATTACCATAATGGAAAAGATATTACAGAAATAAAAAGGTTAATGCCTTTGAAATTAGTAACTTCCAAATTAAATACAAGAGTTATGCAACCTAGCATAACTCACCAAAGGTTTCCAAAACCTAAGATTTGGAAATTCCAAATTTGGCCTCATTAAATTATATCATATATAATTTAATATTATGCATTCAATAATTATTATATAATTATTAAAACCATATATTTACTTTTAATATATAGTTTTAAGTGTGACAAAATAATATCATTAATCATATTTATATGTGAGTATATAATTGGACTATCCAATTATACTAAATCCGCTACAGTATATTGAGGTAGCACGAGGACCAAATGGACCTACGGTTCTGAGCTCCAATAATATCGAAATATTAATTAAGCTCTTAATTAAATATTCTGAATTATTAACTCCGAGATATTCCACTAAAAATTCGAAGCTGCACTCTCGTTGCCGCATATAGTATATTAAGCCGAACCACGTCGGTGTCATTCGATATAGTCATTACATACAGATTAACCCTTCACGAGTATCTCGTAATTAGAGTCGGGTCATAATGTCTGCTACACCCCTCTAATTATTTTTACCTTAAGTACCATTGATTCTCTAATGAACGATTTATTCATAAACATTATGAATTTTAATCTTTCTATTCGTAATAGAAAGACTCGAGCGCTCTAACCGTTCAAGTATCGAATCAACCCTTAAGGAAAATACTCATATACTTCTCGTAAGAAGGAGTGAACTCCATGTATATGTAAAACATCCTCAGCTACACACCAAACCATGTCCCCAAAGTACGTAGCTATTAGTCGGGACTGCTACCTTTGTAAATCAAAGAACATAGCCTACCATGCAGGAGTTCATAGTACACTTAGGATTAAGATCAATCCATATATGACCATCTAGTAGATCGAAATGAATTTCTTTATTTAACGGATATTATAAACAACTCATTTCTATCTGGGTCCAGTCCTATATGATGACATCATACAAGGTGTCTCCATTCTCATGTCCCCTCATGGATGATCCCGGATCAAGGTCGCCATATAATTATAGAATGGATCGCAACTATAGATAAACCACAAAAAAAGTACCCGCTTTGTTTGCTTTCTATGGACTATTTTAAATTACTAACTTCAGACTTAAATCATCTTTTGTATAACACTCATACACTAAGTCTGAAGGCACATAAGTAATCTAGGGTAAACATGATAATGTACAATATGTGATATTAAAAAAACACTTTGATAAATGAATAATGCATCATTTTATTTCATAAAACATAATACCGTTTACATTATATGATGCTCTAGGGCATATATCCCAACAATCTCCCACTCGCATTAGAATTTCAAATTTTAAACCATAAAATCAATTAATCCAATTAATTGTTTTTCATGCATATCATATTCTAATTTAAATATTTTAAATCACATAAAATCACATTTCATGTCTATAAAGATTATGCATCCAAAACATGTTATGGCCTATGAAATGCAAGAGTAAGCATCCTAAGTTATATGATATGTTATTCGAACATTTTGAATTAAACATACATATAACAAAAAATAAAATTTATATTGACCGGGCTCTTATTTTTCCTATACTAATCTAATTATAATAAAAAATCCTAGGCATCCATTGGTTTTCAAATCGCGCTCCAAGGTGGTGTTGGCTCTTTTGCGACTTCGGTGCTTCAAATTACAACAATTGAAATTTTTACATAAGAAAATAAAATTACAACAATTGCAAAAATAGCCTTATGGCCTTACATCCCAAAATAAAAAACAACAATAAAAATAAGAGCCGGAAAAATTACGACCAATGTAAAATCCATTCATCACATGAAATGACAATAATCATTCATCTCATGAATATTATTTTGTGCCTACTCATCTAAACATACATATCAATAGTTTATCTCATTATATATCTAAAAAAAAAAATGTTTGTAACTTTAAACAAAATTAAATTATGAACATAAAGGTCTTATCTCACAATGTAGAAACTCTGTCGAGAGCCCCAGGAAACCTGGAGCACCCATATGTTGTTTTCCAATTATCCAAGACTTTCAGCTACCTAACCCTATCAATTTACATTTTAATATTAAATTTATAAAAATAACATATCTCTAGAGTTATTTTTTATTATTAAATTATTAACAATTAAAATAATAACTATAGTTAAAACCAATTTTATTAGTAAATATTAAAAACCATAATATATAATTCAAGTAATGAAATTTTAATTAATTAATATTTTGATTTATTATTACTAAAATATATAAAATTATAATAACAAAAAAACAACTATCTATACTAAGAAGGCATTATTACAATTCTCTCATTAAAAACACATTTGTGACATTTAACTTTATAATTAACCTCTAAAATTAATTTTTTATATAAAATAAAATATCTTTACTGTTAATTTTATATTAAATAAAAACCTTTTTTGGAAAAGTTAAATAAAAAACCCATTACAATAAAAATACATATTATATTTAATAAGAACTGTATTTTAATAAGAAAACATATTATATTATCTATTATATTTAAAAAAAAATATATAAATTATAAAATTAACTTAATCAAATCTATTAAATAAGAAAACTATTATTACTATCTGATTAATTTTTGAATAATTATCACAGATAATCCAACACAGATTATATAAGTTAAATATGTGTAAACTTTCTCATCACATCACATGCCACCTAATCTCTTAATTAACTTTTATTATCTATTATACATAAGGATATAATATAATATTTTATTAAAATATAACATATACGTGGCATATAATCTCTACAATTTAATTTTTTATGTTATTATTAAGTTATAAAATTAAAATTTAAAAAATATTGAAATCAAAAACTATTATAATATAAAAATATAATCTTCCTATTAAAACAAGAAATTTAAATAGTAGCCGCCTACAAAACTTAACATATTTTTGGATTCGGGTCTATTGTTATTGTTATTTGTTTTGAATTATGTTTTTATATAAATTATAAACTTGGAATAAGAAAAGAAATTATTAAAATAAAAAGCCTATTGTAATATAAAATTATAATCTCATAATAAAATAAAAAATCTAAATAGTAGCCGCCCATAAAACCTAGCCAATTTTTAGATTTCGGGGTCTTTTATTATTTGTAATTTATTTGTAATTATTCTTATAATTGTTTTATTTCAGGAAATTTTTATTATTTATTGTGCTTCAGGATGCAGACTCAAACTATTAACTCTTACACAGTGAATTAAAAATATTATTTGAGAACAGATAGACAAAAGAATGAGACATAAATGTTATGTGTAAGTAAATCGATTGTCTCATTTAAACTATAAAACAGACTAGATTTAGAGCATTTTCAAGATCAATACCTTAAATGTATTCTCAAACCGCACAAAGTGCGGACCTTATACTAGTATATATATATACACACACACATATACATATATATATATATATACATACACACACACATACATACATACATACATACTACATACATACATACATACATACTACATACATACATACATACATACATACATACATACATACATACATACATACATACATACATACATACATACATACATACATACATACATACATACATACATACATACATATATATATATATATATATATATAAGTTAAATATTTTAAAGCTTTCTTAGCATGTCACATGACACTTAATCTCTACATTTAATTTTTTATTACCTATTTGTAATATCTCAGGTTTCTCGGAATAGTGCTGGAAGGTTTCTGAATTAAAGTTAAAAATTTAGAACGTGATGGTATTCGAAAATAAGAGTTTATGTGTTGGAAAATAGATCAAACTGTTTTAAAGTGAAGCTTTATCGCGTTGAAAAATACATGATTTCGAGAACCGGTTATGCGATATCTATTTATATCGTTATACACAAAAAGATTCTTATTTCGGCTATAAAAATAGAAAACCAACTCTGATTGGGCTGATTTTTAAATCATTGGACTCGTTTTCCGAGAAGAACAACTTTCATGTTGAACACCTTCCGAAATTTACATCAGACGGCTTCAAAAATATAAATTTCCATGAAAGTCCCATGATATGGACCTGATTGTAATTTCATCGGGTCATATTGTAATTTTCAGAAACATTCTTATAAATACCCCATAGTTTCTTTTAATTGTGAAAATGGCAAAACATATCAAAAGAATCTACATAACCTCCCGTCTCTCAAAAACGTGTGTGAGAACTACCAGTCATGTCGGTGGCCTGCGGACCAACGTCGGCCGATGCAACCAGGATCTCGGCCCTATGGTGGACGGCGGAAGCCCAAGGATGCCGACAACGGCAAAAAAGGAGAAATAGAAGAGGTAATAATTTTCTCTATCTCGGCTTGTCGCCTTGTTTCACAACCCAAGCCACCAGCCAAATCGAAGCTCTCGAAGAGTACTGACCGGTGCATTCACACGCGTATAACGCAAGCGCATGTATCATTCAAGTAGTATAAAAATATTGATCCCACGATGACTTAATTCCTACTGTTGTTATTAATTATTGATACTATTTATTTACAAGTATCTAATTGTAAGGAGAAGGGAATTGATTGCTTTTGATTGGTTGGTTGAATATGGATTTGCTTAAATAAACTAAAATAAAGACACAAAAGAAAAAGACACAAAAGAAAATACTAAAGAAAATAGAAGAACAGACTCAAAGATCTAGGGTCGTGACTCCACACAATATTATTAAAAAGATGAATTGATTCTCTTGTTTATGTGTAATAAATTAGTTTGCTAACCTGGAACACGATGGTATGCAAAAGCCTCTTCCGATGGTCAGATGCAAATACCCAGTATAACCCAATTGAACCATATTCCTATGTCAACCAAATTATCTAGATTCATTAAGGTCAAGTTCCAATTATGGCTACCCCCGCCTGACAGGTATATTCCTATCCTGGAAGAAAATCTATTAAGGGTTATCTATCCTCAAAGAAGATCGTGGGCTATTGAATCTAAGGCTGAAACCTAAAATCCATATGTCTAGTTCATTTTAAGTTTACCATATCAATCTTATTGGTGATCAGATAACAATAAGCATTAAGCTTAAGACTCAATAAACAAACTAAAGAATTACCCATAAAAAAAAATCAATTATTAAGTGTGGATATTGTGTTTCATCACTTCCCTAGAATAAAAATAAAATACTGGGGGTTGGGGGATCCACTTTTATTATATCTAATTTAGAAATCTCCCTTATTATAATATAGAATTTATCCGTGATATTACCGACCGACCATATAGGTGGTATTCCTCATTAAGTCAAATTTTAATTAAGTCCAACCAGCCATAAATGTGGTATCATTATTTGTCAATAAACCAGCCATATAGGCGGTAATTATCTATCACCTAAAGACCAGCCATATAGGCGGTGTTATTTTATGCAAATAAATAAAACCAGCCATTAAGGCGGTAATCCTTTTAATTTGAATTATAATTTCTATATTATAATTAAGGGAGATTAATCTAAACTAAAATAATAAAAGCTTCACCATTCCCCCAGCGGAAATCTAACTACAAAACATAAAAGAAAAGAAAGGAATAAGAAAAGAAACTACTATTATTACTGAAAATAAAAATGCATAAATTAAATTACTAAAAATAAACACACAAGATGCAATCCTTAAATTCCTTACAAAAACCTAAGGAAAGCATGAGAATTACAAATGAAATGGCTTGGTATTTATAGAAAAACCTAAAGACTTCCACCAATTGCTCCACGAATTGCTCCACCAAACACTCCACCAAACATGCCACAAGACATGGCATCAAACATGGCAACAAACATGGC
>SKCR01050242.1:0-38397 GCA_019454045.1 Zanthoxylum bungeanum | reverse complement strand
TCACATGGCTGTCTATGTGGGGAAATAACATTTTAGTAAAGCAAAAAATTAACTGGTAAAAATTTGAGATATGAGTTCATTTCTTATGAATATCTTACATTCAGATACGATATTTATATAGAAGAACAAAGCAACTGAAATAAAGCATGATCGAGTGATTAGATCTAACTATTAGCATAAATGTCCATTTAGTATAACTAGAATCGAGATCAAATGCCAACATAATAATGATACAATCTTACCTGAATTAGCCATGGCTTGGAATCATCAAATATGGATGGAAAATCCTTAGATGCAATAACATTAAAAGCATGAACACCGCGATCTGGTGGGAAAACCAGATTTATGAATTTATCAGCAGTTTTAAGACTCCCAAATCACCAGCTTTTAATAATAAGAAATAGAAAGAGATCTTTACTAACCAGAAGCAGCAGGATCTAGTAAAGGAAGATCTATATGTGAAAAACTTGCCTCACCATATTGCTCCCTGAGCTTATCAAGAATACGCTGCAGACAAAAAGTCAAGCCACTAAATGCACCAATTTAAAGCCCGACAGAGATAAAAAAAAGCTGGAAAGGATACAAGCAAGATAGATCAGAGGCAACCACTTACTAGTTGCTCATCAATGCCATATATGTCATAATTTCTTTTCCATAGAGGATCAGTCAGAATCTCATAAGCATATCGAATCTGCAAGGGAAACGACACATGTGACCAACAACATTGCCAAAAATTAATATAACAAAAGAACCCTTCCATTAATCTCTGGAAAGCCGTACATCTAACAGAGGTGACCACAAAAATCACACTGCAACAATTTGTTGCTTTGCAGAATGAGAGCAAGGCCATAATATACATACAAAGGTTACAATCCATGTGCCAAATATAGAATAGTACCATATATTAGCAACTACAGAGCACATGAACTCCTGTTTTATTCATTAGTTTCTTAATATTGCCCCCCCGTTTATTGACCAATCTACCTAGGCCTATACATATTTGCCTCAAATGACAATGCAACGACAAGGGACTGGTTCCTATATTCTTTGAAAATGTTAGATGTAATTCCTTTTCCAAAAGATATTCAAATATTAAGCAAGTCCTGATTTCTGATCATGTAGAATTGCAGATTCAATAACTTTCAGAAACCCTATTCATTAAGTGGCTGAGCTTCAGGCCATAACCCCATGAAAAAGTTCAAACCTTTGTATTGACAGGCCGAAACTTATTGCCTCACTAAGTCAATAGCATACACCAGACTTTCTTCATGTTAAATGCATTCAAATTTTGGATGTGACAATAGATTTTAAGACAGTGACTACAAGATACTCTTTAAAAAAAATTGAAAAGAGCTTTTGGGATTAAAAAAACTCTTTTACCTCTCCTAAAAGTCATACCAAACAGACAATAAATGAAATAAGCTATCAAATATTCAAAGCACAACAAATTTGACGATAGAAAGACGATCGAACAAGGCTCCATCTGTTCTGTCCTACATCTCCTCTCCGTCATCATATATCTTAAACTTTAAGATTAAAAGAGAAATGAATCCAGGAATGGCCAGAAATGGCGGGTGAGAACTGAGAATTCTATTATAATGTACTAGGAATTTGCGGGTGAGAATGAACATGAAAGGCTAATGCTGATTTTGATTTCAGTAACGTCGCAGATTCTGTTAATTGTCTAATCTTCTTCACCAAAAAATAAAATAAAATAAAACACATTTCAGATGCCACAGTACTGCCAAATATAACTAAAGCTATACAGACCATTATTGTGGGACAAATTAGAGTACTGATATATATTACAAATTTGATGCAGTGCATTATAACTCGCGTTCATTCATATTACAAATTTGACAGTAATTAACAACAAATCATCTTTGTGCATACATATAAAAATCACTAACCTTCAAGAAATCAACAGTACTTGGAATTTCCTCACCTGAACTCCTAAAACATTTTAATTTTTAGATGACGTTAATTACAATTAAACAAACAATTTAAAAAAATAATTATAACAATATTATTGTTATTATTATTATTATTACTACTACTATTACCACTTTGATGAGAACTTATCATACGCTCCTTTCACTTCTTCGACAGAACTGTACCGTTTTATTCCCAAAACTAAAAATTCACAAAATCAAAAAAAAAATTAATGTAATTCAAAATGGAGCGAGATGTATAAATATAGAAACGGACCGCCGTAATGAGAGAGAGGAAAAGAGCGCGGGAGAACGACGAGCTGATAAAACAAGCCGAGGCCGAAGAGAATCAGCGGAACCGAGTAGGTTTTGACTTTTGATATCATCGTTGACCTGGCCATGGGCGAACCGCACTCACTGCTTCTGCTTCTGCCTCTGCTTCACTCACTCACTCAACGAAAACAGATTCTTGCCGTGAAGAGAGATAAAGGAATGTATCTGAGGAATCGATGAGATTTTAATTAATTTGGTTTATTATTATTATTATTCTATTTTATTATGAACATGATTTGGATTTGGATTTGGATTTTTCTTCTTAGTTACACGGTGATTACGATGTACTAATTATGTGAGGCTCGCGTAATTAGATAACGCCACGTTTCAAGGGTCGAATTTTGGGATCCTAAAGTGTCGGATTGATACGACTTCTAATAGAGATAAAAGAATTTTTAAATATTTTAGAGATATTTGGTTACGAATTTTTAAGGGTTAAAAAAATTATTTTATCTCCACTAACAAAAGCTTAAAATCTGAGATTTTAGAAGTTAAATTATTTATATTATCCTTATTTAATTTTACAACAGTATTTCATTTCTTTCCTAATATAACTTAAAAAACTTATCCAATAAAATAATTTTATAATTTTTAATAAAATTTCTCACTATCATATAGATTAAAATGACTTATAAATTTATATATAATAATTATTCATCACGATTTTATTAAAAAAAAAAAAAAAAACTCTATCATAAAAACCAATCAACATTTAATCTAAGTCTCGATCAAAAACCCTAGATACTGGGTCACTTTGGTATGGCCAATGGAAGGAAATAATTATAAGAAAATTAAATTAAATCAAAACAGGTTAAATATTTATGACTTTAAATTTAGGATCGAATTGAACATTAAAGACATGAGAAAGACTTGTATGACACAGACATATGGATGACGTGATATGATCAGCTACTAATGATTTGATAAGTATATACTAAATTTAGAATTAACCAATAATAATAAAAGATAAAATTTATTGATTAATATATGATATATATTTTATTGGATATCTCATAAGATATGTCACATATAATTTTTTTTTTCTAAAAGCCCATGTGAAAAGGAAATAGTATTTACTTCTATGAATCAATAGCTTTGTTGTCCGTAAGTGCTTCCCCCTAATTTCTTCATCTTCTTTTCTATTCTCTCATATGATTGCTTGCTCTATATATCTTTTAGTAATTTATCAAAATCTTTCATTTAATACATAAGAATTAAAAATATTTTTGTCACTTCGATCCAAAATTAAGATGTTAGTGTAATATAGATATCAATTTAATACATTGAATTATCATAGAAAAATCTCATCTTGCATTAGAAAACTTCTGATGATATGTCATGCTTCGCCTTTTGTGGGTAGTGCCGGTCTTGAGGGATAAATAGTCACTGGCGGAATCAAGATTTTAATTTAGTATAGGGGTGTTCAAATTTTCAGATTAATCCACGACCCCACCCGCGCGGATTTCAAAAGAAATTAGTGATTTTTCAGGTCAATCCGACCTGATCCGAAATTTACGAGTTGGGTCAAGGGTTTGACCTTAAAATCCGACCCGACAATATTTCTATTATTTTTCTTAAAATGTTATTATTTTTTTAAATTTTTTACTATTATTTCATTTATTTATTACTTTTGTTGTCTTGAAACTTTATATATATGATAATTTTCGGGACATAAAATAACTAATATTTATATTTCAAAATAATTAATTCGCCAAAAAAATTTAGTTTTTTTGGCCTACCTGATCAGGTTTCACCTCCGACCCGATCGGGTCTCACAAAATTTAAAAAACCCGACCCAATTCGACCCGTGAACACCCCTAGTTCAGTGGGAACCTAAATATAGCACAAAATTTTATTATGTAAACTCCTTATTACTTAATGAACTAAATTGCTATACGTATACACGTGTTCTCGAAATATTACACTACAACATGGACCAACATTAGTAATTTTCAATTTTTATTTTTTTTGTAATTAATCTAATTTTACAAAATAAATTTACTTTGTTAGGCCCCAGTCACTTAGACTTGCAAGTGGTTCCACCCCTAATCCTCTATAAAATTTTAGGACCCCAATTATATTATTTTATTTACTGAAAAGAGAGAACAAAAAATAAATTCAATTTAACTAGCCTTCATTATTTATCTTTTTAATTTCCAAAATCAAAATATGATAAAAATGTTAGTACGGCGAAGAAAAGAAGACGGAGAGAGCGGCGAGAAGAGGGCATATGAAGGTAGTAGTCACGTGATTCAGTCTTGCGAGCAGAGCTGCACGTGAAGATTGGCATTCGTTTGTGTTTTAATGTTCCCAAATATTATTAATTATTCTCTTAATTTTATTATGAATTAATTATTTTTGCTAGGATTATGATGTAGTCTTAACTAAATTATAGTTATATTAATTTATGTTTTTTTTTTCATAATTATTGAGTGTTGATGAGTTGTGATTAATTGAAAATTAAAACACCATTATGTTAAAATAAAATTCCATATCCAATTAGAGTACAACTTCTCACCATCAGCATCATAAATTCCTAGTCCACTACAAAAAAACAGTCAAATAACGACAGAAAAATCTGTAACTATTCTGCCGCTAATGGTTAATTAGCGATGGATAAATTTTATCTCTATTTTATTGGTCGTAACAAAAAAATAGTGACAGAATTATTACATTCGTCGATGCAATAAACGACGAAATTTTATTTTGTCTCTATATAACGACGAAAATTTCATAACTAATTAGCGACAGAAAGTTCTTAGCGATGAAATAATTTCCATCATTATTTAGCGACAAAAATTCTGTATCTATTTAGCGATTGAGCTAATTTCCATAGCTAAATAGCAACGAAGTTTCCGTAGCTATTTCGTATCTATTTATTTTAAAAAAAAATAAAAGGCAAAAATTTTAAAATTTTAGAGAGACGGAAAATTTAAAATTTTAAAGATGCGTGAAACTTTTAAATTTTATAAATAAGTGAAACTTTTAAATTTTAGAAAGGGAAATGTTTTAAAATTTTAGAGAGACGGGAAATTTTATAATTACAGAGATATGAAAAAATTTTAAATTATGGAGAGATGAAATTATTAAATTTTAGATAGGGTAAAATTTTAAAATTTTTGAATGGTGGAAAATTTTAAAGAAGTAATTTTTTTTTTTTAATTATTGTATGTACATTTTCAATTTCACAAGACACCATAATGTCTATCGTAAGTTTCGACACACCACCATCAATTTGCGCCACCTTAAATAAAAATATATATTAGTGTTTGTTTCTCGGGAAAATTTAAAAGAGGAGATAAGAAAAATGATAAATTGATAATGAAAATTGAGGTATAAATTTTTTTGATGGTATATGGAAATGAGTAAGAAAAATTTTGGTGTTAGTAAGTTAAAAAGATTGTGGTGTATATATAGAAGAAGAAAATAAGAGAAGCGGGAAGATTTATAAATTTTTGAGACATTTGGAATTTTTGTAAGGCATGAAATTTTTGAAATTTGACGAAATTTAGCAACAAAATAGAGATTTTGTATCTATTTAGCAATAGATTAGCGACGAAAAATCAGTCTCTAAATTTTTTTAAAAAATGACGCAGACGGAATAAAATTTTGAAGGGATTGAAAATTTTAAAAATTAGCAATGAAATATAGATTTTTTTTCTATTTAGCGACAGAATATTGATTCTGCTTCTATTTAACCACGGAAAATCTGTCTCTATTTAAAAAAAAAAAAGTGACGATGAGGGAATAAAATTTTGGGGGGATTGAAAATTTTAAAAATGAACGATGGAATAGTGATTATGTTTCTATTTAGCTACGGTTTGGCGACGGAAAAATTCCGTTTCTAATTAACAATAGTTTCACAAATTAGAAATTAAAATTAAAATAAAAATAAAAATTTAAAATTAACGACGAAATAGATATTATGTTTCTATTTAGCAACAGAATATTGATTCTGTTTCTAATTAGCGACGAAAAAATTTTGTTTCTAATTAACAATAGTTTTACAAATTAGAAATTAAAATTTAAAATCAGCTACGGAATAGAGATTTCATTTCTATTTAGCAACGAAATATTGATTCTGTTTCTAATTAGCGACATAAAATTTTTATTTCTAATTTAAATTAGTGACGAAATAACAATCGGATTTATGTTTCTGTCACTAATTAGTGACAGATTTCCTAGTTCGTTACTAATTAGCGACGAAAGTTGAAACGAACCTAATTTTCGTCTCAAATTCCGTTGCTAAATTCGCGCCATTTTTTAGGGATGAAAATTTTTTGCCGCTAAATTTCGTCGCTAATTTCATTATCAGATTCAATTCCATCTCTATTCAGTAGTTAAATTTTAAAACAGAATATTATGTCGTTAAAACTACAATTTTTTTGTAGTGGTCATAGATACCATATAGATTAGGATTGGTGTGATTCCACCAAACAATTTCCATAGAGCTTAATGCGTTTAGTATGTTGATAATTCACCTAAATATCATAAGGAATTTGCATGATTGAATAATTTTAGTGTCACCAGATACCAAAACCATTGAATACCTTAAAGACAGTTGATCATCAACAATGGAAAATAAATTAGAATTAATTGACTAGAGTTGGTTAAGAGGGATTAGCTACGGTCAAATCGTAAGTCCTAGTATTTTTATTCTCATTGATTTCAATCTTGTTATTACTTTATTATTACTCTGTTGTTTTGTTTTATTTTATTTTTATTTTTTATTTAATATTTTTATTTTTCTTGGTTTGTTTAAATTGCATTTATGGTGGAGTTAGGGATTTTGTTTACATAAGAATTATAGAATTAACTAGTTTCTGTGAGTTCGACATCCTTATTTACATATTGCTATACTATTGTTCAATTCGTACACTTGCGACCACATCAAAACTTAGGCTTTAATTTTTGTAGTTTAAATATCGCAACATAAATTACCACTGCCATGATTCAATTATAGAGATACACACTCAATTATATAGACACACACTCACACTCATACTCTCTCTCACACACATATAAGGTTTTTTTTTTTTTTTTTTTGATAATCGGAATATCCGGGTCAACTTACACGTACTTTAATTAATTGAGAAAGTCATATATACTACTACTACTGTGATTTAATTATAGAGAAATTTAATTCAAATTCGATAATTTTTAGATTTTATCCATCTCAAATTTTTTTTTATATTGGCCTCTTTAGATTTATAGTTTTTTCATTATAGCTAGCCGCATTGGGCTGAAACCCTAATTCTACCACTGCATGATTATATGTGAAAACGTGTTGCAGTGGTATATAATTATATGGTAATATCAACATTGATCACCTAATTAGACTTTGTCACGCATGTACATGATATTAAAATACATACATTAAATTGATATTATATTTTTTAACAACAGTTGTACATATTGATTGGTGTTAAAGGTGTTCTTTCTTCCCTAAAAGATAAATATTGTTGTATCAAATTGAAATGTTTCAAAGTCCATGTACAACCTATATAAAAGGTTTATATCTCAATGAAAATTTTGTAATTTCAAGTTTTAAGTAGTTTTATTTGATTTATTATCTGATTTTAAATTTTGAGAAGATAAGACGATAAAAATTAAATCTAAACTTTACCCACCTCCTTATTTTTTAGGAACAAAATATTTATACTTGATGATGAGGTTTCAAGAACATCTGCATCATACGATGAAAAAGCTAGATAGAAAAATCTATTAAAATTTAGAATGTGTTTTGGATTTATTTCTAAATATTTAAAAATGACCAAAAAAATGTACACGATGTGCTTGAAAAAAAACAAAAAAAAAAAAAATTGGAGTGGCATATATGTATCGCCATTTTATGTGGGTATCGAACGTTGATTAGTTTTGAACGAAAATTTCTTATAATTGTGTATATGAATTTATCAAGATAAATAATAATAAATAAATGGGTGATTGCCTTCTTTATTGTTTTTGGCTTTTACAACTCCCTTAGTTTTTTTTCATAATATATAGCTCATTACCCCTTGAGGTAGTTGAATAATAAAAAATTAATATGTCTAAAAAACGAAGATAGCTGAAATGAAAATGTTTAAATAGATATGTGAGTGAATTAAGAGAAGTAAAGTTAAAAATAAAGAAATAACATGGATTGAAGGATCCAGCTGCATATATGGTGGCATACATTGTCAACCACCATTGCAAGTCTTCAAACCATCTTTAGGTGAAGTTTTAAAATTTATTGCAAAACTACAAACAACTTTAGGTGGACATTATTCATTTGTTGACAATTTGAGTCATGCTTTGGCTATAAATTCATAGCTTATTTGAGAGTTAAAATCATCCAAACAATTAAGTTTCATGTAAAGAAAGTCCAAGGAGATATAGCCATCTGCTCTATGCAGGAGGAGACATGCCTTCACACTGCAACCTAAGTGTTGAGTGGGTAGTAGATACATCAGCATCCTACCACGTCACCCCTCATGGAGATTTCTTCATAACATACAAAATAAGAGACTTTGGTCCAATGAAAATGAGGAATACCAGTTCCTCTCATATAGTGGGAATTGATGATATTCAGATGCAGACAAATATAGAGTGTACAACAACCCTGAAGGATGTTAGACATGTTCCAGAACTTCAGCTCAATCTACTCTCGATGGTAGCCCTTAACAAACAGGGTTATGCTAGTCACTTTAGCAATGACACACAGAGAATGATAAAATGTGTCATGATCATCATCCGAGGATATATTTGTGGTACTTTATACAAGACTCATGTGAAGATGTGTGTATAGAGCCTCAATATAGTTAAACAATATGCTTCTCAAAATCTGTGACACCAGAGACTCGATCACATGATGAAAATTGATTATCTACCTTGACAAAGAATGATATAATCTATGTCTCCAAGAATGCTACTCTAGATCCTTGCAATTACTGTCTGTTCGGTAAACAATATAGAGTCTCATTTAACTTCTCTTCTACGAGAAGATCAAAGTTCCTCAATCTGGTACACTATGATGTTTATGGTTCATTGGAGGTTAATTCAATAGGCAGTAACAAGTACTTTCTGACTTTCATTGACGATGCTTCTCGAAAAGTATGGGTATATTTCTTAAAGATGAAGGATCAGGTCCTGGATCATTTCAAACTATTCCATGTCATGGTAGAGCGTGAAATATGGAAGAAACTAAAGTGCATTTGCACAGATAATTGATGCGAGTACACTTCCAGAAATTTTGATGCCTACTACGAAAGACATGACATTCGAAATGAAAGGACTGTTCCACGCACCACATAACATAATTGTGTTGCAGAAAGAATGAACCGCAATATTATGGAGAAATTCAAAAAACATGATATGCATGGCTAAGTTACCAAAGCCATTCTGAGGATAATTTGTTTGTACCGCATGCTACCTGATTAAAAGATAATCATCTGTACCGTTGAATTTTGAGATTCTGGAGAAAGTCTGGTCTGGTAAGAATCCCCCATACTCTCACCCTAGAATATTCGGTTGTTTAACATTTGCACACGTATCCAATGAGCTCAAGGAGAAACTCGATGCAAGGACTAATCTGTGCATCTTCAAAGATTATGAAGATGAGGAATTCAGATACAAGTTATGGGACCCGAAGAGAAAAAAGGTCATCAGAAGCATGAATGTAATGTTTCTTGAAGACCAAACAATATAAGACATTGAAAAGCCCAAGATGTCTTCTAATTCCAGTACTGACAAAACTATTCAAATCCATACAAAACCCCAACACAATGAGTTGCCACAAATAATGATAGGGTGTATGATGTGTCAGAAACATAACCAAAGAAGGGAGAAAATGGTGTTGAGTAGGGGGAGCCACAACCCGCTCTATCAGAGGCTACAAGATCATCCGCAGATCTAATGAAAACATACCTTCAGAAACCAGTGAACCTCAAGTACGAAGATCTAAACGAGACCAATTTTTATTAACTAGATACTCAGAATCTGACTATATTCTGCTTACGAACGAGGGGGAGCCATAAAATTTCAAGGAAGCTGTATCTCATAAAGACAAAGGAAAATTGTTGCATGCAATGCAAAATGAAATGGAATATTTGTAGAAGATTCATACTTATGAGATAGTCAAGCTCCTACAATGTAAGAAGATATTGGAGAACAAATGGGTGTTCAAGTAGAAGAAAGATGGCAGCGAAAATATGGTGAAACACAAAGCCGAGTTAGTAGTTAAATGATTCCTATAGAAAAAGTGAATCGACTTTGATGAAATTTTTTCACTAGTTGTAAAAATGACTTCAATCTGATTTATCCTAGGATTAAAAGCCAATTTGAACCTAGAGCTTGAACAGATGGATATTAAGACTGTTGGGGCGAATGTGGAACCCCTAGGGTCGGATCGGAGCCCCGCGCAGCGGAAATGGATCTAACCCATGGATATCAAGCATGAGTGTAATTTTAAAATATTTAATGAAATACAATATTCCATTATGAGTGTATAGGAAAAAATCGGGACTGAATCGGAGTCCAGAAGCTCAAGAACGGAATAAAACAAGATTCGGTACTGTGCGTGCACTGCACACTTTTTTTTATTTGCTTTCTACAATTATTCGTTCAGCTCTTTGGAAACAGAGAGCTGAAAGAATTAGGGTTTTCAACCCTAAATCCTTCCAACCTTCCCTAAACACTTCCAAAATACCCAAAATTAATTTTAACATCACAACCAATATCAATACATGTTATAGAACAAAAATAAAATTTTTCAAAATATCAAATATTTTTACAAAAATATAAATTTATTCTAAATATGCACTTGTGTAAATTTTGAATCCAAAACACAAATCAAATTAGAATCCCACAATGAAGTGACTCGTGAATAATTCTAGGTCACCCAAAGGTGGTCAAGTGATTCTAGAATGGTAGCCTTAGCTCCAAGCTATTATCTAGAGTTCAAAACTCTAATTTTATGTCTATGTCTAACATAAATATTTTGACCCAATTACAAGCATATTATGTTTATACTTCCAAAGCATCATAACACAATTAATTAGCCTAATTTCAACATTATGTATCTAATACATAATTCAACACTATATGTCTCATTAATGAAAAATATAGCTTTTGGAGAAGATCAAACTTACCTAACAAGGTTGATTCAAAGATCCAATCTACTTCTCTTTGTTGAAATATTTGGAGAACTTCCAAGGATTAGCAAGCTTGACTCCAAGATCCAATCTTGATTTTTCCTAGATGAAATGTTGTAGAGACCTCACAAAGTTTATCTAAACACCTCTCTAACTTAGGCTAATTTCTCTAATTCTTGCTTGTATTTAGCTTTCTCAAGCTTTTGCTTTTCTTAATTAAAACCTTCCTAAAGCTTGCTATTTATAGCAAAACTTAGGCAATTTTTAATTAATAAAAGTTGTAATCAACTTTCAGGTGGGCTTAATCTAATTTGTCCAAATATATATAATTATGTGTGACTAATCTCCAGTGTCTACCACTTTGATTTAATCCAATTAAATCAAGAGAAGGATTAGGAAATTAATTAGTTCAATGTTTACTAGTTTGATTTAATCCAATTAAATCAAGCCAAAACCACCTATTATTACATACTTACAATTACCATAATATCCTCAAAGAGTAGAGATAATTATGATTTTACAATTAAACCCTTGTGCAATTATTGAATTAATCCAATTAGGTCAAAGTAAATAATCAATGTTATCCAATAACACTTGATTATCTTAGTTGATAATTATAATATCGAATATTTTTTTTTTATCAAAATTAATCGGCTACCCAAGTGCTCAACAAGTACACTTCATATTGAGACTCCCTAAGTTCAGACACGTTCATTATGTAAGTCTAGCTAATATGTACGCAATTCGGTCACCTCCGAATTCACGAAGAACACGAACGACCTTTTTGAAATATACAAGTCGATGTCATTAAATATGTTTAACAATCCCCCATCGTAGGCTATCCAAGTAGTACTAAGGAAACATAGAATACACCGTCAAGTTTTTGAGGGGCACATCTCATGTCGACAGGTCCACGATTCTTTACAACTGATGCGAACCACCCAAGGTGATCGAATTTGGCCAAAGCTTTAAGAATCGTGACTTTACTCACATGGATACCTAAACCCCTTATGGTACACATACGGGCCGACAGATTCTATCTTGTTTTGTACTTGATTACTCAATGCATCAGTTCACACCCAACGAACATCTAGAGGCCAGACCATGAAAGGTTTCTGACATATATGACATCAAAGTGTGGATGATCTCACACAAAATCAATGATATCTTATAGTCAAAGGATTACATATGCTATTTGACTCGAGGAGATTCCTATTGACGGTGGTGTGTACTTCCAACTATTAAGAATCACATGTGAGTCATTCGGTATTCGGTCCAACCAATACTCACATGTCTATACGAGTTTCCAAAACTCATGGTACATCAGGTTAAACCATTGGAACTCCAATTCCAATATACGACATATGTTAGTCTTATAGGTTATATGAATTCCACCGTATTCCAAAACCAATGACTAGGAATATATATATACACATACATACACACACTTTAAGAATAATTTACAATAGTAATATTTATCCCAATGTCGGACCACCTAGTGTCCAGTATTACTACAAGACTATTCTAAGGTCGATGTCATTCTTAGCATATATATACATCAATCTAATACGTGTAATGACAATACTATTAATAAGGTATGAAATGAAAATGTAGTTATTTTATTAATAAATAATAAAATGTACAATTCGGATTGGCACTCCAAGTACCAACTCCAACAAAGACAATATTTCTTCATGGTAATCAAAAGGTTTCAAGGTTTTAAGAAAAGAGAACCTTGTTTGCAAGTTGAAGAAAAGCTTATACAGCCTCAAGCAAGCACCAAGGCAGTGGTACAAGAAGTTTGACTCGTTCATAGTGAATCAAGTATACAAAAGAACTGCAGCAGACTAGTATTTTTATATTCAAAGGTTTCCAGATGAAAATTTTACTACTCTTCTATTATATATAGACGACATGTTGATCATTGGATAAGATGCAACGGAGATAAGCCAACTGAAGAATAAACTCTCTAAGTCTTTTGACATGAAAGACTTAGGACCAGCTAAACAATTTTGGGAATGAAAATAGTTCAAGACAGATAGTTTAAAAAGTTGTGGCTTTCACATGAGAATTATATTGAACGGGTGATCAAGAGATTTGATATACAGAATGCCAAACCTGTCAGCATTCCGCTAGCGTACCATTCATCCAAGAAATAGATAGATGAGATGTCATCAATACCATATTCTTCAACCGTTAGAAGCCTAATGTATGTTATGGTATGTACCAGACCAGATATTGCTCACGCAGTGGGTGTAGTGAGCCGTTTTCACTTTAATCCAGGAAAAAAACACTGTGAGGTAGTCAAATAGATTATTAGGTACCTCAATGGTACATCGAGGTGATGTATGTGTTACGGGGGAGCTGATCCAATATTGGAAGACTATACAGATTCAGATATGGCAGGGGATATTGGTGGTAGAAAATCTATAGCAGGTTTTCTCCACACTTTTACAGGGGGAAATGTGTCATGACAGTTAAGATTGTTGAGGTGTATTGCATTATCCACAACACAAGCTGAGTATATTGCAGCATCGGCATCATGAAAAAAACTTTTATGGAAAAAATATTTTCTCAATGAATTAGAGATCATAGAGACAAAATACAAGATATATTGTGATAGTCAACGTGTTCTGGACTTGAGCAAGAACTCAATGTATCATTTTCGAATGAAGCATATCAATATTCGCTATCATTGGATACGTGAGGTGATGGATCAACAACTGATGAGACTTGTGAAGATTCTTACAGATGAGAATCCAACCGATATGTTAACAAATTTGGTTACTCGAGACAAGGTAGAGTTGTGCAGAGACATAGCCGGGATAGCTGTCAGATGATAAATGTTTCAGATGCAGTTGGAAGGGGATAATTGAAGGATCCAGCTGCATGCATGGTGGCATGTATTTCCAACCACCATTGCAAGTGTCACACGGCTATATTTGAACCCCAAGTTTTCTTAGCCAAGTGCGGCATTAAGTTCGTCCAACTTAGTCAGCCTTTTCTCGCAAGCACCCACATAAGCCACAAGCAGTCACTCATAATGTTAACACACTCTCACAGTAAGCACACAAGCAACCCACACATCAAGTAAATACAAGACACAAGCTTTACAGGACAATGCCCAACCTTTTTATTACTCACTAAAACAATTACAAGGATTCGTGCTAAACATACAAAGGCTCAATGAACATTCACTCTTGTACTCTCATGTACTATGTTCTCTCTCCATGAGCATGTTTTTCACAATACAATATATACTAGCGGCAGTTACACCCCAACTGCCTTACGGTGTGCTGGCCCAATAGGCACCAGCCAAATACACACACAACAGTTACATCCCAACTGCTATAGAAAGTTCACACACATATACACACACAAGCATCAAATGAATTTCCCCACATGTTTCCCAACTCGCCAGTTTCTAGTAGTTTCCCTCGTAACTGCCCTATGTGTTCAGCATGTGAAGCCAACTCCCTTACATGTGCACGCCAACTGTCATGCAAGTGCACACCAACTGCCTCCCGCAATTGCCCCGCATGTCTGCTGCATGTGCACGCAACTGACTTGTCCAAGACAGCATCAACTCCCTACGGACAGCACCAACCGCCTAATATCTCAGCAATACTCCATTGGGACAGCACCAACTGCCCACTGTGTTAGCAAACTCCCTCAAAACAACACCAACTACCCACACACACATAGCCCACCCAAGCCATGTGCTTCTTGCGAGTGCTTGGCTGCCACCAAGCCACTCGTTCCCCATTTCTTCGAGCAACCAGTCTAAGAGGCTGACAAACCACCCCCATCTAAACTAGGCGACGCCCTCGTCGCAACTAAGTCAAGATATGTCTGGACTACCCTCTCAAATTGCCATAAAGTAGTATTCAATTCTCAAGTTGCATCTGCCTCAGTGCAACCCTTCCATTGAACCAAGAAATCTGTCATTTGATTCTTCTTACTCTGCCCCATCACCCTGTGATCCAATATCTTCTCAATTTGCTTGTCAAATTGTTTCCGAATTGTTGGCGAAGCTCGAATTTTCTGAACCCGACTCTCATCCTTGTCTTCATTGAATGGCTTCAAGAAACTCACATGGAATGTAAGATGCACATTGATCCTATCCGGCAGCTTCAATCGATAAGCTACTTGACCAACCTGTTTCACTACTTCAAATTGACCCTCAAATTTCGGCACCAACCCATGATGCACTGTCTTACTACTAATTTTCTTCCAAATCTGAGGAGTCAATTTCAGTAACACTCGATCACCCACTTGAAATTCCAGTGGCCTCCTCTTCTTATCAGCATACTTCCTCATTCGTCGCACTGCCTTCTCAAGGACATCTCTCGCCTCTTCCAGCAACTCATGCTTCTCTCTCGCAAATCTATACGCGGCATGACACTTGCCTCTAATGCGCTGCTTGATCACCTCATACGGAGTCAGCGACTGCTGCCCCAACACTATCTCAAAAGGACTCATCCCCGTTAATGAGCTCTTGTGAAAGTTGTACGAGAACTGTGCCACATCCAACAGCTCTACCCAATTTTTCTGACTCTATGTCACATAATGCCTCAAATATTCTTCCAGCAACCCATTCACCATTTCCGTATAACCATATGTCTGAGGATGATTTGTGGTAGAAAATTTCAAGTCTGACCCCATCAAGCCAAATAACTCAGTCCAGAACCGACCTGTGAACCGTGCATCCATGTCACTCACTATGTCTTGCGGCAACCCAAAATGTTTCACCACATCTCTGAAAAATAGACGTCCAGTTTCCTCCGCAGGGCACGCATGTGGCGTTGCTAAGAACACAACATACTTGGAGAACCGATCCACAACTACCAGCACTGAACCATACCCTTGCACTATTGGAAATCCCCCAATGAAGTCCATAGAAACATGTTGGGTTTCTATTAAGTCCCAAGGATCAATTCAAGCAATGAAACACATGTGAATACAATCATGAAGAATGGCGGAATCATACTTACATTGATCGGATTTGGCGATGCGAGGAACAATAAAAATTTCTCCAAGCTCCCTTGAAACTCTCGGCTTTGGCCAATTTTTGTGCTCCTCCATTTTCGGTCAACTCCATGGATGAATCTCCAAGCTCCAAGCTTTGTGTGGTGATTCCATGCTCATAAGTTATTTCCCTATCACCTTAGGATGACCCTTTATGTGCTAGCATTGGAAAGATTTGCCACAAATCTTCCATTGTTCTTCTACTTGTCTCGGCCAATCAAGATTTTTGAGAAGAAAATTGGCCCTAGGCCGAATATGGTGAGAGGAGAGGAAGAATGCCCTTGTCCGAATGTGTGGGAGAGAGAGAGGTAAGAGTTGTCTGTATTTGGTTTTCCTAAAACCTAATACCAAAAATCAAATCCAAAAAGTTGTAAATGCCTTTCCAAAAGTCAACAAATTTTGGAGCCAAAATTTGACAATTAATTCTTTCCAACAACTCACATAACTTATGAATAGTGACTGGTTGTCAATCACTCAAAGTGACAAGACATCCATCACATGAATGACGAGTGATGTGACGTGTGATGTGACTTGTGGGCCCCACTTAAATTCGCAATGCGAGTGTGCCCACAAACACTCCCGGGCTCGGGTTCGCTAATTCCAAATTAACGAATTTTCCATAGCGACGTAATTAAATAATTATGCCTAGCAAAATTACTATTCACGTTGCTAACGAATTAATTCTAAATTAACTCATTCGCCCGAATTAAAATCCAATTTAAATTCCACATCGAAATCCAATTTCGTATAATATATCGAATATATTATTTTATCGATTAATTCCAATTAATCGTTCTCTCTCTTTTAATTAATATTTTATCTCAGATAAAATATTCCGCAATTAATCCCAGATTAATTTTCTCTCTCTTTTAATTAATCCCAGATTAATAAAGTGCGAGTCATACGTCATCGGTGAATCTTCGGGAAACGACCCATGAGATTCCCGGATATGTTGGCAGTAAATCCGGTCGTCGGACTATCCGAACACATACGTATCTAGTACTACATTTTTATCGATTTACAAGACATGGTTGGCTTCTAGCAAAGCACCGTGCCTACCCAATTCTCCAAAAATATTCTTACTGGAATATGTGATCTATATCAGGCGTAGTATACGTAGTATTGCATATTTCGATCCAGCATCGGATATCACGTGCAAGGCCTGGGGCTGGAATTGTTTCTGCCCCGTACGAAGCACATATCGGATCTCTGGTAACTAGTCTCTATAATCGGATAATCATGACCTAGTCATATTATCCCGATGACTGTAGTACATAAGAGCACCAGTTCCGTATCCTACGTGATCATCATCTCCACTATGACTGGAGTGATACTTCCGTCTCGACATCACACCCAATACACTACGATTCTCATTATACCCAGAAGAGGCGTACACAGAACCTGTTAAAGCCCTGGACGACCAAAACCAAAGTATATTGATTGTCGCAAGTATTAACGGTGCAAGTCTCAGGTTAAGACCAAATACACCTACCCTGATTCGGACTTCCATAGACACATAGTCATACTACCAATGGAATTCCGAGGGGTCTATCCAGAGCGAAGCTATTTCCGTACCATCGGTAAAAACAACCTGCTATTACACTTGCATGAGAATCTTATACCCAAATATATGAGAACTATGCCGTTATGCTCCCACAACGCGCACAAGTGTAATACTAGTCTATTCCGCATTATCGATGTCTAATCTTGATAATACTACGACTAGGGATATTTAATGATTAAACCTTCGTGGATTGATACTGTCTCATATCATCTCAATCCGGAACTAATCATATGGACCTTTTATCATTTATACATCTTGGTAATCTAATTACAAATGATAAAAGAGCAATTCCTTTGTCACATAGTTAATTTGTACAACAACACCATGATATGTAAAAATAGTGATGCTATGGGTCATAATCGTCCAACAATCTCCCACTTGGCCTATAGCCAATCACTGAAGTGTCCTACACCCGAACTATGTACGGTTCGCTCAAATTTCTACTGAGGAAAGGCTTTCGTCAGCGGATTTGCATGATTATCATCTGATGCGATTTATTCGATCATCACATCGCCACGATGTATGATCCAAACGAATCAGATGAATATTTGAAGTATATATATGGATCATTGATGAGACCATTAATTCTTTAGCCTGTGCTGTAGCCTAGCTCAGCTGCTAACAGAACTACTCCTAATCCAATTAGGATTATTATCAATCCATAAGGGTTCTATTGCTGCCTTAGCTGCAGCAATATTCCGCTTTTGTTGTTTATTCGGCAACAATATCTTGCTTGGAAGATTTCCAGCTCACTGTTCCGTTATTCCAACTTTATAGTAAATTTGTTACGACTTATAGTCGTTTATTATCGGTTAGGAAACTTACACCAGTGATCCCAGTCACTTCAAGTTCTCCTTCTCCATAGTATAAGAAAGCATCCTTAGTTCATCTAAGATACTAAAGGATGTTCTTAACATCAATCCAGTGACTATCACTTGGATTGGCCCGATTGTGACTCCATATGCTCAAAGCATATGAGACACCAGGTCGCGTACATTTTTCAATGTACGAGTTCTCGGAGAGTTCCAACAACTTTAAATCTATCCCAGTAGATCTTTCTACGGAGAATTTTCATGAAAGCCAAGCTTTCACCGATTTTATTATGGGAAATATCATTTCCAAGAAATGATTTGTCATCATTACTTAGGACAGTCACTGTCAGTGCGCTCCCACTAACCTCTTATATGCACAAGAATCATATTCGTTTTGAATTAAATCATATACCATTATGATTACATCAAAATGATTATTCCAAGAACGCAATGCTTGTTTCAATCCATCCATGGATCGAATTAACTCGTAAACCTTGTTTACTTGTTTTGGTACGACAAAATCGTCAGGATGTTGTAAACATCCTCCAAAAGGTTTCTGTTAAGGAAATCGGTTTTGGCATTCCAGCTGCTATATTTCATAAATGAAATATGCAATATCAGCAAGTATTATCCAAATGGATATACCGTGGCAATAGGTAAATGTTTCGTTGTAATCGACATAATGTTGATAACAATACCTTTTCGCTACAAGCCTAGCTTAGTACGTTGGTATGTTGCCTTCCATGTATGTCTTCCTTGAAGACTTATATAGTACCAATAGGCACAATGCCTTCCGGTACAACAACCAATATCCATACTTGGTTGGTATACGTGGAATCCATTTTGGACTATATGACACTTTGCCATAATAGGGAGTCGATACTTTGTATCACTTCCTCATACGTAGTCAGTTCGCATTCCTCAATAAGATTGACATCTTTATGAGGTGAGATCAGAAACCCATACCTCTCAGGTTGTTTTCTGACTCTCTCCGACTAACGCGGTTCTTGTGTATTCTAAGATTATTGGTATAGTTTCATCCCTGATGAACTATTTGTGTTCCATTAAGGAATCGGTGCCTGAAACAGTATTACTCCGATTTTCATCGAGTTTTACTTTCCTCCCACTTACCACTGCATATAGGTATTCCTCTTAGGAAAACCGCATGGCGAGCATCAATTACATTGTTCTCTTGTGAGTTGTATAAGTACTATACTTTGGTTTCCCTAGGATAACCCACAACTTAGGCACTTATCCGATTTGGGTTTTAGTTTGGTATCATCCAAACATATGCCTAGCATACCCAAATCTTCAGGAATGAGAAACCCAGTTTCTTTCCTGTTCATATCTAATATGAAATATGTCTAACAGATTTTTATGGAACCTTATTCAAAATAAGTTATGCACTGTTAATGCGTATCCGTTGAAGGAAATGGTAGCTCAGAGCGACTCATGATTAACCTTATCATGTCCAACAAAATTTGGTTTCTCTGTTCGGACACACCGTCAAATTGACGTGTTCCGGGAGGAGTCCTCATTGAAAGAATACTATACTCTTTCAAGTATTTGAGAAACTTATTGCTTAAGTATTTTCATCATGGTCTAACCGCGACGGTTTTAATACTTTAGCCGATCTGTTTGTCTATTTCGTGTCGAAACTCTTTGATTTCATCAAAAGTTTCGATCTGTGTTTCAAAAGAAACACATAACCGTAACGCGATGCCACATCCGTAAAGGTCACGAAATATTCATATCCACATCTAGCTTAGCTAGATATGGGCCCACTTACGTCACTATGAACGAGGGCTAACAGATCGGTGGCACTTGCACTTTTACCAAGTAAATGTGTTTTAGGCACTTTGCTCAATAAACTAGATTCGTAGATTTTATTTGATTGGAATCAAATCCGTCCAAGTATCCACTCTTCGAAAGTGTGGATATACGAGTCTTGTTAATTGTGTCCCAGACAACAATGCCACTCATAAGTCTCAACTGATTAATTCAGTTTGAGCTATTTGTTTGTCATGTTATACGTTTGAGATTTATTTATATTCAAAATATAAATACTATTGTTCACATCTAATGTGTTTATCTCAATATCATCTTTATAAAATAAAACACTTTAGTGTTCTAGAATATAAAGGTATGCCCGCAACGGGTTAAACCCTGATATAGAGATAATGTTTCTAGTCAAACTAGTTACATTGTAACAGTTTCCTAATTTAAGTACATACCCTAAGGGTAGTTCCTAAACTTAGGTATCTACGGTCAAAACAGCGACTCTCGTCCCGTTTTCAATTCGTAGGTAAATCTCAACTGAAGTCAGTATCCTGCTATTCAGCAGATTCTGCACACCAGTACATATTTATGTACCACTTCTAGTATCTAAAATCCAATTTTAATACTAGTAGCGAACATGTTTATAACAAACATATTTGAAGTCGGAGCCTTGCACCGTCTTCACTTCCTTCATGTCTGCCTTGTCCATACGGCAGTCACGCTTCAGTGACCCCGTTTGCCACAGTTTAGGCAGACATTTTGGGATATGTCATTTATCTTCCCAGAAGATTATAATGACTTTGCCTTTGCCCCTTTTCCACACCCCAGAAGCCTTTGGCCTTCTGGAATGTCGAAGTAAGATGCGCCTTGCGCTTCTTGCCCTATTGCAAACTCTGGCTTTGTCTCCTTGAGAATAGCCATTAACTCTCCAAGAGTTTTTTAATTGCAATTTAGTACTTCTAAGATCTAAGAATAGATCTATGAAGATCCTTCAATTTCAATATCATACTATAAGGATCTAATCCTTAGTTCTGATTAAGAAATTAAGGAGTCTATTTGGCAAGCTTAATGGATTAAGCACTAAAGTTATCATCACATGAATATTCCAAATATCATGTTCTACTATTTGCTTAACTCAGGCTTAGGCCTAAGATGTTATTTTATCAAATAAAGTAACTTCTTAGTATTCAGGACTATCCTGAGGTTTTATTCCCAATTTGAAAATTAAAGTCGTTTAAAAACATTTTCACCCAGGATTATGTTTTAAACACTAATCTTTCAATTATCTTGATTCTAATAATCCAACTATTTAATCAACGATTTTAGGTACAATTTATTATAATGATTACTATAGTCTAACTATATAATCAACTATAATTTGATTGATTAAATTCAATTATATTGATTACTATAATCCAATTATAAAATCAACTATTAATTGAAATAGTTTGAATACAGTCCAACTGTTTAATTAAAACAACATTAAATATTAGTCCAACTAATATATTAATTTATTTGACGAAAAATTTGTAATGAGCGCGTATGGCAAGTAACTAAACGAATATTGCAAATTTAATACTTGCCTCCCACTATTTTTCGGTGAGCCTCTAACCCTCTGTGGAGTACTCGAGAAACCTTGTTTCCTAGTGGGCTAGGATCCCGTTAAATAACACACAATCTTGACTTTGGCCAACAAATTGTATGATAATTAACTAGGTAGATCTCTAAGATCAATTGGATCTCATCCAATTCCTAGATCCAGTAGGTGGACATCCAAGTCCGAAACATATATCTTATATATGCCAATATATCTAATATATTGCCTAACCTTTTTCCTCTGAATCAACTAAGCCTTGGCTTTGGCACAACAAACTTAGTGATCCCAGTTAAGCGGAACCCATTGACTATGGAAAGCTTCGTAATCAATGTCGATGGACAAGAAGTGATCTTGACTTTGGCCAACAAATCACAACTTGGACAAGACACCGATATGGAACAAAGCCTTCATGATTCAAACACATCCGCGACGGACAAAGGTCTTGACTTTGGCCAACAAACCAGTGCCAGTCTTGGATCTTGAGTAAGAATCACTCAATGGAAGGAAAAACGCTTAATATGTTTTGAGGGTTTTTCGCGTAAT
The DNA here is from genome assembly GCA_019454045.1 of Zanthoxylum bungeanum. NCBI lineage: Eukaryota > Viridiplantae > Streptophyta > Magnoliopsida > Sapindales > Rutaceae > Zanthoxylum > Zanthoxylum bungeanum. The sequence continues at coordinate 15,679 of SKCR01050242.1, read as the reverse complement.
TGGCAACCAATTTATTATCTTTGTTAAGGTCTCATCATCATACACCCTTAAGCATGCATTCTAAACACATAATAAGGCACGTATAAATAAATATAATAATGATATGCGGATGGATATTTAAACACATTGTTCCTAGAACAAATCTCTCCATTTCCTCTCTCCCGCTAGCAAAAGTATTACTTCTACCCGATTACATAACACTTCTAAAGAAACCTCATTTACATTGAGGGGAATATGTGAGAAGAGAAATACAATGAGAAATGAGGTAATAGGCTGGACACGCAGGTCCAATTAATAAATTCTAAATTTATTACAACAATTTCCAAAATTGCCCTCACCCATCTAATATCCATCCGATATACATTATTCATACATCGCATCCATGTATTCACACAAGCATGTTATCAATCAATCTAATCCAATTAATTAATCTGAAAATTAATGACCATCCAATGTTCAAACAACGATTTGACTTTGCGCGAGTCAAACTCGTTTTGCGAATAAGTACTCAAAGTACGAATTCTCGAATTATATTAAACTACAACATTAAATCCAATTTAATTTGTATTTAATACTAACTCATTTATTTAATTCCAAATTAAATATTACACTTTTTAAAGTACCTTTACGACTTAGATTCTAAATCTAATCATTACGGGTCTCAAAGCCCGATTAACATCCAATGTCAATTTAATTAAAGTCCAATGGGCTTTTAATTAATTTCTAAGACATGGACTTTTGGTCAATATGGGTCAAACCCAAATACCAAAGCCCATTTAAGGAATCATCCTTATTTTCCAAGAAACCAATTTAGGCCCATTAGGCCCAATTATAATTAAAGGTCCATTTAAGTCATAATTGGACTTTATGGATATGGTTTTGGGCCCAATTGGATCCAACCAATTAGACTAAACCAAACTTGGTCCAACCAAGCCCATTAAGCCCAATTACAACTTTAAAAGCCCAATTCCAAATTTAAGCCCAATTAATTTAATTTCAAAATTCCAAATTTCATAATTAAATTAACCAAAGTGTATGCCATAATTAATTAACCAAATTAACATTTCCAAAATACTAATTCATTCAATTAATTATGCTTATTATCATCAACACATATCCAACACATTTGAATCAAAAAATCAATCATTTTCATGCTTACAAGTCTCGGCATTTAGGGTTTTCTTATGTCCGATTCGGTTTCAATCCAATTAAATCCACAATCAACATTACCCAATGTTTTCCAACTCATCCAATGATCAAAAACACAAAATACCATGACATTAGGGCATTGTATACATTCGGCCAAGCCTCACATATTGGGGAAAAATTGATCCAATCAATATTTCATGAAATTGATCATATACAACTTCAATACATCATCATTCAAGCATACTCAATCAATCAATTTTATCAAATCATGCTCAAATTGATTTTACCCAAATTTTACCCTAATCAAGTTTCATGCTCAAAATGGCTCAAGATACCATTGTTGGGTTTCTATTAAGTCCCAAGGATCAATTCAAGCAATGAAACACATGTGAATACAATCATGAAGAATGGCAGAATCATACTTACATTGATCGGATTTGGCGATGCGAGGAACAATAAAAATTTCTCCAAGCTCCCTTGAAACTCTCGGCTTTGGCCACTTTTTGTGCTCCTCCATTTTCGGTCAACTCCATGGATGAATCTCCAAGCTCCAAGCTTTGTGTGGTGATTCCATGCTTATAAGTTAGTTCCCTATCACCTTAGGATGACCCTTTATGTACTAGCATTGGAAAGATTTTCCACAAATCTTCCATTGTTCTTCTACTTGTCTCGGCCAAGCAAGATTTTTGAGAAGAAAATTGGCCCTAGGCCGAATATGGTGAGAGGAGAGGAAGAAGGCTCTTGTCCGAATGTGTGGGAGAGAGAGAGGTAAGAGTTGTATGTATTTGGTTTTCCTAAAACCTAATACCAAAAATCAAATCCAAAAAGTTGTAAATGCCTTTCTAAAAGTCAACAAATTTTGGAGCCAAAATTTGACAATTAATTCTTTCCAACAACTCACATCACTCATGAATAGTGACTGGTTGTCAATCACTCAAAGTGACAAGACATCCATCACATGAATGACGAGTGATGTGACGTGTGATGTGACTTGTGGGCCCCACTTAAATTCGCAATACGAGTGTGCCCACAAACACTCCCGGGCTCGGGTTTGCTAATTCCAAATTAACGAATTTTCTGTAGCGACGTAATTAAATAATTATGCCTAGCAAAATTACTATTCACGTTGCTAACGAATTAATTCTAAATTAACTCGTTCGCCCGAATTAAAATCCAATTTAAATTCCGCATCGAAATCCAATTTCGTATAATATATCGAATATATTATTTTATCGATTAATTCCAAATTAATCGTTCTCTCTCTTTAATTAATATTTTATCCCAGATAAAATATCTCCGCAATTAATCCCAGATTAATTTTCTCTCTATTTTAATTAATCCCAGATTAATAAAGTGCGAGTCATACGTCATTGGTGAATCTTCGGGAAGCGACCCATGAGATTCCCGGATATGTTGGCAGTAAATCCGGTCGTCGGACTATCCGAACACGTACGTACCTAGTACTACGTTTTTACCGATTTACAAGACATGGTTGGCTTCTAGCAAAGCACCGTGCCTACCCAATTCTCCAGAAATATTCTTACTGGAATATGTGATCTATATCAGATGTAGTATATGTAGTATTGTGTATTTCGATCCAGCATCGGATGTCACGTGCAAGGCCTAGAGCTGGAATTGTGTCTGCCCCGTACGAAGCACATATCGGATCTCTGGTAACTAGTCTCTATAATCGGATAATCATGACCTAGTCATATTATCCCGATGACTGCAGTACATAAGAACATTAGTTCTGTATCCTACGTGATCATCATTTCCACTATGACTGGAGTGATACTTCCGTCTCGACATCACACCCAATACACTACGATTCTCAATATACCCAGAAGAGGCGTACACAGAACTTGTTAAAGCACTGGACGACCAAAACCAAAGTATATTGATTGTCGCAAGTATTAGCGGTGCAAGTCTCAGGTTAAGACCAAATACACCTACCCTGATTCGGACTTCCATAGACACATAGTCATACTACCAATGGAATTCCGAGGGGTCTATCCAGAGCGAATCTGTTTCCGTACCATCGGTAAACACAACCTCCTATTACACTTGTATGAGCATCCTATACCCAAATATATGAGAAATATGCTGTTATGCTCCCACAACGCGCACAAGTGTAATACTAGTCTATTCCGTATTATCGATGTCCAATCTCGATAATACTACGACTAGGGATATTTAATGATTAAACCTTCGTGGATTGATACTGTCTCATATCATCTCAATCCGGAACTAATCATATGGACCTTCTATCATTTATACATCTTGGTAATCTAATTACAAATGATAAAAAAGCAATTTCCTTTGTCACATAGTTAATTTGTACAACAACACCATGATATGTAAAAATAGTGATGCTATGGGTCATAATCGTCTAACAAAACACTCTTCCATGGTTGTTCCGGGATGGGCAGAGGTTGTAGCATCCCTGCCTCCTTTTTTCTCTCTGTTTTATCCAGTTGACACACTAGGCAAGATCTCAGATAGGCCTCAATGTCATGTTCTATCCTTGGCCAATACCAACTCCGAGCCAGTAAAGCCAATGTTCTCTCAACACCTGGATGTCCCGCCTACTGAGCATCGTGTGTCTCCCTCAGCAACTCCCTTCTGAGGTTCCCATAACTCGGAACAAATGGCCTCTCTCCCTTTGCATAGAGCAAACCAACATCTACCCAATATTTTCGGACCTAACCATCAGTAATTTTCCCCACTAGTCGTTGATAAACCTGATCCAATGGTGATACCTTCATGATTCTATCCAGAAAATCACTCTCCAAAACAGAAATTGCCACTTCTGCCTCCACTACAGCCTTGCGGCTAAGAGCATTCGCAACTTGGTTATACCTCCCAGGTCGGTGCTCCCATTAAAATCAAATTCAGCAAGCATCTCTTGCCACCTCGCTTGCTTATGACTCAACTTCTTTGTGCCTTAAAAAAGGTGTTGGCAACATTATCCGTCACTACCCTGAAGTTTAAACCCAGCAAGTATTGCTGCAAATGTTTAGGCAATGAACAACTGCCGTCATCTCCTTCTCATATGTTGAATATCGCTGCTCGGCATCCTTCAATTTCCTACTTTCAAAGGCAACCAGATGTGAATTCTGCACCAATACACCCCCAATGGCCCGGTCAGAAGCATCAGTGTGCACCTCAAATGGTAACTCAAAGTCCGGCAATCGCAAAATAGGCTCCTCTGCTACTGCCCTATTCAAATCCTCGAATGCCTCCTGGCATTCCACACTCCTCACCCAATTCTGTTCCTTTTTCAGCAAATCAATCAAGGGAGCCACTCGCTTTGAATATCATTTGATGAACTTGCGGTAATAGTTAGCCAATCCCAAAAATGACCACAACTCAGCAACTTTAGAAGGACTGGGCCAATCCCGAATGGCCTGGACTTTTCTCTCGTCCATACGAACTTGCCATTGTCTCACCCAATGACCTAGAAACATCACTTCTTGTTAGGCAAATTCACATTTTTCCATTTTAACATACAGTGCATGTTGTCTCAGTTTCTTTAACATCAATCTCAAACGATGAAATTGATCAGCAAAGGTTTCACTATATATTACTATGTCATCCAGATACACAACCACAAATCGGTCCACAAACTCAAACAACACATAGTTAATTAAATTGCAGAAAGTAGCTGGTGCATTAGTAAGTCCGAAAGGCATTACTAAAAATTCATATGATCCATACCTTATCACACAAGTAGTCTTCCCCTCATCCCCTTCAACAATTCGCACTTGCCAATATCCAGACCGCAAATCTAGCTTCGTGAAGTAGAATGCCTTGGACAAACGATCAAACAAATCTTCCACCAAAGTGATTGGGTACTTGTTCTTGATCGTTACCTTATTCAAAGCCCGATAATCTACACACATCCACAAAGATCCATCTTGCTTATTCTGGAATACGACCGACGTACCATATGGAGCCTTAGAAGGCTGGATCATTCCAGCATCAAGCAACTCCCCCAATTGCTTGCGCAATTAAACTAGTTCCGGAAGACTTATCCGGTAAGGTACTTGGGTAGGCGGTCGAGTACCAGGGACCAATTCTATCTTGTGGTCAGTAGGTCTTCGAGGCGGAAGGGACTTTGGTAACTCTGGAGGTATTACATCCTTGTATTCCATCAATAGTTCCGCAACCACATCAGACACCTCTACTGTCTTTCCCGATTTGACTTCTATGAGTGCAGCCAAGTATATTTCTTCCCCACTCTCAATCTGTAAGGCGGACACCAACTCCTGTTGTCCCTTAGCCCGTTTACTCCCACACAATTTGCCAATAGTAAGGATAAAGCATGATTGGTCCTCATCACCAATCAAAAGGCCTGCCAAGTAAGGCATCACCGCAACCTTGGCCTGGATGAAAATTGATTCCCCAAAATCAACTCGAAATCAACCAAAGGTACTACCATCAACGTGTATGACCCATGCCACTTGCCAAGTTATATCATTACACATGCACTTGTGCCTTGAACTTGCTTTGCTGTCGAATTGACAGCCTTAATGCTAAGACCTGGTCGGCGGTTCGGAACCGAACTGGTTAATTCTGGTTCGGTTCCGATTCCACACTTAAGTGGAACCGGAATCGTGAACTGAACTGGAACCGAACCGGTCAGTTCCGGTTCCGGTTCGAACCGTTTTTTTTTAATTATATAAAAAATTCGAAAATAAATTAAAATAAATTAGATTAATTTAATAAATAAATACAATTATTAATTGAAGAGCTTGAACTTAAATTTTAAAAAATTTAAGTTGCATACGTATCCTCCAGGGGTGAGAGGAATCAAAGCTCACGTAGTTCCATTACAATTTTAAGATATTCCCCTTTAGAAATTTACAATTTTGTAATTATCAATCATCATTATCAGTTGATCATTCAGCTGCGGTTCCGTTTGCACTTGTTGTTGCAGATGCATTATCGAACAAGTCTTCAAAATCATCGGGGGCATCTTCTTATTGTCTCAGATCAGCTCGAGTCCAATCATCCACACAAACTGTTGCTTCTAGAATGCTTGGATGTAATGAAGATCGTCTAGCTTCCAATATATTGCTTCTATAAATATTTTGTGCAGTATGTTGGTCATCAAAAACTTTAAATGCAATAAGTCATTTTTGCATGGTAAATGATGCATTAATCCAATGACAAGTCACACCTATGTATGAATGTGTTTGCCAATGCCCCTAAATATAATTGTTTTATTACCGTTATTAGAGGTATATTATGAATTAACTATTTCAATTTTTTTAATGGCCGTTAAGGCCTTTTTTTTGTATTAAGGGAAGAGAGCCGTGTGAAGATTCATACAGATGAGAATCCAGCCGATATGTTAACAAATTTGGTTACTCGGGACAAAGTAGAGTTGTGCAGAGACATAGCCGGGATAGCTGTCAGATGATAAACGTTTCAGATGCAGTTGGAAGGGGCTAATTGAAGGATCCAGCTGCATGCATGGTGGCATGCATTGCCAACCACCATTGCAAGTGTCACACGGCTAAATTTGAACCCCAAGTTTTCTTAGCCAAGTGCGGCACTAAGTTCGCCCAACTTAGTCAGCCTTTTCTCGCAAGCACCCACATAAGCTACAAGCAGTCACTCGTAATGTTCACACACCCTCACAGTAAGCACACAAGCAACCCACACATCAAGTAAATACAAGACACAAGCTTTACAGGACAATGTCCAACCTTTTTATTACTCACCAAAACAATTACAAGGATTCGTGCTAAACATACAAAGGCTCAATGAACATTCACTCTTGTACTTTCATGTACTATGCTCTTTCTCCCTGTGCATGTTTTTAACAATACAATATATACTAGCGGCAGTTACACCCCAACTGCCTTAGGGTGTGCTGGCCCAATAGGCACCAGCCAAATACACACACAGCAGTTACATCACACAAACACACACACAAGCATCGCACGAATTTCCCCACATGTTTCCCAACTCGCCAGTTACCAGTAGTTTCCCTCGCAACTGCCCCTTGTGTTCAGCATGTGAAGCCAACTCCCTTGCATGTGCACGCCAACTGCCATGCATGTGCACGCCAACTGCCTCCCGCAACTGCCCCGTATGTCTGCTGCATGTGCACGTAACTACCTTGTCTAAGACAACATCAACTCCCTACGGACAACACCAACCGCCCAATGTCTCAGCAACACTCCCTTGGGACAGCACCAACTGCCCACTGTGTTAGTAAACTCCCTCAAGACAGCACCAACTGCCCACACACACACAGCCCACCCAAGCCATGTGCTTCTTGCGAGTGCTTGGCTGCCACCAAGCCACTCGTTCCCCATTACTTCGAGCAACCAGTCTAAGGGGCTGATAACAAGCCTCTAACCCACCTTTAGGTGGAGTTTGAAAATTTGGTGCAAAACTACAAACAAATTTAGGTGGGAACTATTCATTTGTTGACAATTTAAGTCATGCTTTGGCTATAAGTCATAGCTCATTTGAAAGCTAAAATCATCCTAACAATTAAGTTTCATGTAAATAAAGTTTAGAAAATGTAAAGAGTGAGGTTTTTTTTGTAAAGTTTCAAACACTTATAAATTTTATTCTTGTAGTAATATTAAAATTCATTTTTTCCTCATAAACACTCTTCAGTGATCAGAGAATCACAATATGGATTGAGAAGAAGATAAGGGAAACATGATTAAGATGGTTCGAGCATGTATAATGTAAAGTATTAGATGTCCCGATAAAAAAAAAAAGAGCAAATGGTATTGACATACATCAAGTAAGATGAAGGAAGATCTAAGTTAATATGAAAAGATATTATAAAAATGGAAATGTATTTTACTGAACTTAATAAGAGCATGATTCCTAATAAGAAATTACTTTTATTCAATTTAGTTTGATTACTTTCTTGATGTACAAATTTTAGTAAAATCCTAAATTCCTGATACCAGAACAACTATTTTTGATTACTTTCTTGATTTACAAATTTAGTAAAATCCTAAATTCCTGATCACAAAACAACTATTTTTAAGGCTCGAGGGTTTTACAATAAGAGGATAACGTTGTTTTATGAAATATTAGGGGTAATTGATAAAAAATTATTTTTCTTAGAAAAACAAAAATTTCGCTTTATTTATTTATTTTTTGGGCCTGCAAGCAAAAGATATAATTGATTTTAAAAAAAAAAAAAAAATTCCTTTTCTCATTTCAACTTAATACAATTTTCTCCTTTAATACTTTCTCAAAAAATGATGTTTGTATATTATTTAATACAACCACCTGTATTTGAAGGGAAAAATTCATTATTTATTTATTTATTTTTATTTTTTTTATGTTTTTTCAAATACAAAAACATGATGGCTCTTGAGGGGAGCATTTGGGGCCCTCAAAATTTACATCAAAATTAAGGACCCCAATCAGTTTTGTTTTATTATTTATTTTTTATTCAAATTTTTGCTTCTAAGATTGACCCCAATATAAAGCATTCTACCCAAAAAAAAAAAAAAATTACTATTCTTTTTTTTAAGCTCAATATTAGACTCTAAATTTAATATGACTGTATTTTAGATTTTTTTTTTTTAATTTTTCATTCTTTATCGATATGGCTTAAATAGCTTCACTTATAAAAAGCCACAACTTCTTTCACAATACCCTTGATTGATTGCTTCATTTGTGCTGATGTACGCAAGCAGTGAGGTAATAAGATTTGATTATGGGAAAACTTTATTTAAGATTAAAAAAAGGGGCCAATTATAACCATCCAAATTCATCCATTCAATGAAAGTTTTATTTAAAGTAGTTTAAAAGCAAAAAAAAAAAACTCATATCCATTCTTTTTTTGGAGAAATATTTAATGGCAAGTCTCTATCCTCTCTACGTACTCTTTCATGTAGGTTTGCATAAAAAATTATTGATTTTAAATAATTAGAAATTAAATATAAGGTTAACCTTCACCCTACCTTTTTATTTTTCACTCGTTACAATTTTTCACTCGTTACATATATGTGTGTGTATATATATATACGGTCAGACTCACTAACTCATGTAATGTTGATATGAACTTTATGTGAACGGTAATGGTAGATAAATACAAAAAAAAATTTTTATCTTTTAGCTGAATGTGGACTTTATGTAACACCCCCGATATTTATGGCATATTTGGTACGGATAATTAGTCATGCATGATACATCATCATGTATATAATCACGTATTAGCAGGTTAGAAGCCTTAGAAATCCTGCCCGGATGTTAGGGATAAACTTTTAGTTCCAACACTTTTTTTATTAGCTTAACTAAGTCACATTTAACTTTTAATATTTTGGCCCTAACTTTTCTCCCAATATCTAACTTTAGAGATCTTTATATGATCGGAAAATTTAGGCCAAGACCTACAACTTTCATGTTGATTATTTTTCCAAATTTTTACTAGAACTAGGTCAAAAATGCAAGTTTCGGTAGGATAAATAGTAAATTTTGGGATTAGATTAAAATTTTGACATGTGGCATTACCTTAGCCACTATTTTCTTAATAAAAATTAGCCCATATGCTATATATAGAGCAATATTCACTCTTTCCTTCACTCATACATGATTCTAAGCTCAACAAAACACTCAAAAAAATTTTGCTTCACTCCCACGCATTTTTGAAGAAAGAAATGATGATTCCAAGATATTATCATGCATGTAAGCTTCTATTCCTCTTTCCTTATTCTAATTTTGAGTTTATGACATGATTTTTCACTCCCCTAATTCGCATGTGTTGAACCTTATGTTGGAGTTGGTGCTTGGAACGCCAATCCGGATGATGTATAGTACATTATATTTTATTATTTATTTATAAAATAATTACATTTTCATTTCAAACCTTATTAATGGTATTGTCATTATGCATATTAGATTGATGTATAAATATGCTAAGAATGACATCGACCTTAGAATAGTCATGTAGTAATACTGGACACTATGTGGTCCGACATTGGGATAAATATTACTATTATAAATTATTCTTAAAGTATATATATTCATAGTCGTTGGTTTTGGAATACGGTCGAATTCCTATAACCTATAAGATTAGCACATGTCGTATATTGAAATTGAAGTTCCAATGGTTTAACCCAATATACCATGAGCTTTGGAAGCTCGTATAGATGTGTGGGTATTGGTTGGACCGAATACTGAATGACTCACAGGTGATTCCTAATAGTTGGAAGTACACACCACCGTCAATAGGAATTTCCTCGAGTCGAGTAGCATATGTGATCCTTTGACTATAGGATAAAATTAATTTTGCATGAGATCTTCCATATTTTGATGTCATGTATGTCAGAAATATTTCATGGTCTGTATTTTAGATGTTCGTTAGGTGTGTACCAATACACTCGTTAATCAAGTACAAATCAAGATATGATCCATCGGCTCGTATGTGTACCATAAGGGGTTTAGGTATCCATGTGAGTAAGTCATGATTCTTAAGACTTTTGCCAAAGTCGATCACCTAGGGTGGATTACATCGGTTGTAAAGAATCGTGGACATGTCGACATGAGATGTGCATCTCGAAAACTTGACAGTGTATTCTATGTTTCATAAGCACAACTCGATAGCCTACGACAAATGAATTGTTAAACATATGTGATGACGTTGACTTGTATAGTTCAGAAAGGTCGTTCTTGTTCTTCGCGAATTTGGAGTTGGCCGAATTATATACATATTAGCTAGGCTTATATTACGAACGTGTATGAACTTAGAGAGTCCCAATATGAAGTGTACTCGTTGAGCACTTGGGTAGCCGATTAATTTTGATAAAAGATAATATTTGATATTATAATTATTAACTAAGATAATCAAGTGTTATTGGATAACATTGATTATTTACTTTGACCTGATTGGATTAATTGGATTAATTCAATATTTACATAAGAGCTTTGTCGTAATTTCATAATTATCTCTACCATTTGAGGATATTACGGTAATTACAAGTATGTAATTATAGGTGTTTTTGGCTTGATTTAATTGGATTAAATCAAAGTGACAAACAATGAACTAATCCATTTCCTAATCTTTATCTTGATTTAATTGTATTAAATCAAAGTGGTAGACAAAGGTAATTAGTCACACCTAATGATACATATTTAGACAAATTAGATTAAGCCCACCTAAAAGTTTATTAGAACTTTTATTAATTAAAAATTTCTTAAGTTTTGCTATAAATAGCAAGGTTTAGGAATGTTTTAATTAAGCTTAAACAAAGCAAAATGAGCTTGAGAATGCTAAGCTAAATACAAGTAATTCTTGGAGAAATTAGTCTAAGTTAGAGAAGTGTTTATAGATGTTTTGGAAGATCTCTACAACATTTCATATAGGAGAAATCAAGATTGGATCTTGGAGTGAAGCTTGCTTGCATTGGAATCAAGATTGGATCTTGGAGTGAAGCTTGCTAAACCTTGGAAGTTCTCTAATAATTTCAAAAAGGAGAAGGGGATTGGATCTTTGTATCAAGCTTACTAGGTAATTTTTGATCTTCTCATAAGCAAAGCCCATGCCTTAAGAATTAATTAAAAGCTCATTGAACTTTAATTAAATTGACATTGGATGTTAATTGGGCCTTTGAGACCCATTTAGATTGGATTTAGAATCTAAGTCTAAAAGGCACATAAATAAGTGTAATTATTTAATTTGGAATTAAATTAGAATTAGTATTGAATACAAAATAAATTGGATTTAAAATTGTAGTTCAATATAATTCAAGAATACGTACTTTGAGTGTTTATTCTTAAACGAGTTGGACTCGTGCAAATCAAATCGTTGTTTGAACATTGGATGGTCATTAATTCAAAGATTAATTAATTGGATTAGATTGATTGAATAACATGCTTTGTGTGAATACATAGATGTATTGTATGAATAATGTATATCAGATGGATATTAGAAGGGTGAGGGCAATTTTGGAAATTGTTGTAATAAATTTAGAATTTATTAAATTGGACCTGCGTGTCCAGCCTTTTATCTCTTGACTCTTTGTATTTCTCTTCTCACCAATTCCCCTCAATGTTAATGAGGTTTCTTTATTGTATTATGTAATTGGGTAGAAGTTAGAATAGTGCTAGCGGGAGAGAGGAAATAGAGAGATTTGTTCTAGGAACAATTTGTTAAATATCCATCCGCATATTATTATTATTTATTTCACGCCTTATTATGCTTTTAGAATGCATGCTTAAGGGTGTATGATGAGACCTAATCAAAGATAATAAATTGGTTGCCAATTTACGCGAAAAACCCTCAATCAAATATTAAGTGTTTTCCTTCCATTGAGTGGTTCTCTCTCCAGATCCAAGATTGGCATTGGTTTGTTGGCCAAAGTCAAGATCAATGTCCATCACAGATGTGTTTGAACCACGAAAGCTTTGTTCTATATCGCATGTCTTGGGCAGTTGTGACTTGTTGGCCAAAGTCAAGGTCACTTCTTGTTAATCGACATGGATTACGAAGTTTTCCCACTGTCAATGGGTCGCGCTTAACTGGAATCATTAAGCTTGTTGAGCCAAAGCCAAGGCTTAGTTGATTCAGAGGAAAATGTTAGCAAATATATTGGATATATTGACATATATATTGTATATATATTTCGGACTTGGAGGACCACCTACCGGATCTAGGAATTGGATGAGATCCAATTGATCTTAGAGATCTACCTAGTTAAGTATCATACAACTTGTTGGCCAAAGTCAAGGTTGTGTGTTATTTAAAGGGATCCTAGCCTACTATGAAATTAGGTTTCCCGAGTACTCAACAGAGGGTTAGAGGCTCGCCGAAAAATAGTGAGAGGCTAGTATTGAATTTGTAATTTCGTTTAAATACTTGCCAAATACGCTCTTTCAAATTATTTTCGTCATTTTATATATTTATATTAGTTGGACTAATATTTTATTATTTTCTTTTAACAGTTGGACTGTATCCGTAATCGTTAATTGAATAGTTAAACTATTGCAATTAAGATGACTGGAAAGATCAACGTTAGAGACATTATCATGGGCGAAAATGTCTTTAATGGGGCGAACTTTCTTGACTGGGATATGAACCTTAGAATTGTCCTGGGGGCTGAGAAGATGTTCTCTACGATAGAGAGACCTATCGGGCCTAATCCCGGAATTGAGCAGCCACTTGAGCTTGAGCTTTGGAAGACTCACAGTGATGACAACTCAACTGCTCAATTCGTCATGCTTGCTCCAATGACCCCACAATTTCATCGTCAAAACAATGGATTGGATCCCCATGAAATGATGTTGAAATTGAGGGACCTTCACATATGTAACCTTAGATCGCATAAGTATGAGTTGCAGAAGAAGCTCTTTCACTCTCAAATGTCAGAGGGTACATTTGTTGAGCACCATGTGTCGCAGATGATTGTTGACATCGAACAGCTGGGTCAGCTAGGCATAACATTTGAGGCTGAGACTTCCATAGATTTGATCTTACAGTCTCTTCCTGATAGCTGGAGCGGGTTCATCATGAACTACAATATGATGAACCAAGAGAAGAATCTTGGAGAGTTGATGGCAATGCTGAAAGAGGTAGAAAATGAGCTTTTAAATGGCAAGAAGCGCGAGGCGCACTTCGCTTCGACATCTCAGAATGCCAAGGCTTGGCCGAAGGCTTCTGGAGGTGTGAAGAAGAAGAAGAAGAAGAGAAAGGGCAAGGCCAAATCATCAAAGTCTTCTGGGAAGACAAATGACAAATCCCAAGATGTCTGCCTACAGTGTGGCAAACGGGGTCACTGGAAGCGTGACTGCCGTGAGTACAAGGCGCACATAAAGGAAGTGAAAGCGGGCAAGGCACCGGCTTCAGGTATGTTTGTTATTGGAATAAACATGTCCACTTCTTGTTTTAAAAATTGGATTTTTGATTCTGGTTGTGGTACTCATATATGTGTGGACAACAGAACCTGGGCGACGCCATTTCTAAGCTCGCGGCCTAGTTGGGAAGTACGAAATAACATGGAGTCGCCACCCGGTGTGAACCGGGACAAAGATTTAAGGCCGCACTCACCCCTCGCAAGGGAAGACCTCAAACCATTGGGTTCGGAATGGTCCCTTACTTATGCAACTTGTAATGTAAAGATTTATGCAATAATCCAACCAAGCCTATGACATATATTTCCAAGTGCAACACAATCCTAAATTCACATGCTTGAAAGTATAATTTACATCTAACATACATGAAACCAAATCTTATTGGCAAATTCACATGCTCAAAAGTAGGCCTTTACAACAACAAGCACATAACGTCATAAGAATTCAATCATTCATGTAAGTATAAACACAAACAGCCATGGTAACATTTGCATGTAATGTAAAGGAAATCAAAATGACGATAAACAACATTGTAGGCACAGACAACTAGAGAGGTAATACAAATGCATGGCGTACAAAGGGGTAACCATATGCTAAGATGGACATGTCATAATATGATGCAAGAGGATCTATTTACCGTGTGCGTTCGTGCAGCGTTCGTAGACACGTTCGAACGTTAAACAGAAGGTTCTCGTTCGAGTAGCGTTTGATAATGCGTTCGAACAGAAATGAAACAGAATGCTCTCGTTCGTATGGCGTTTGTTAACGCGTTCGAACAGAAATGAAACAGAATACTCACGTTCGTGTAGCGTTTGTGAACGCGTTCGAACGGAAATGAAACAGAATACTAACATTCGTGGGGCGTTTGTTAACGCGTTCGAACGGAAATGAAACAGAATGCTCACGTTCGTATGGCGTTTGCGAACGCGTTCGAACATAAGTAAGGCCTGATGCATGCCAAGGCAAAATACATGCGCGTTCGAGTTGCGTTCGTAAACGCGTTCGAACGGGAACAGACCTGATGCATGAAATGGGACGCAATACATAAACGACAAAATAAAGGGGGCGCGGCGAAGTACTGCCGTAAAGGTGGCCTTTTGGGGCTCTTGATCTCTCAAAGAGAGGACCTTTAGACCAACATACTAAGCCCATGCGCTCGACTGAATCATGCATACATAGAATGAAAAGCAAAAATATTAAACATAGTGTGCCCGATTGAACGTATCTTGTATCCAACCGAACACACTTCAACCGGCGCGGTAAAGCCTCGTGGTAAAGGGCTTTAGCCCCTCCCCATAGGGGATCTCACATCGCACTTACTAAGCCCATGCGCTCGGTTGAATCATGCATACGAAAATAAAGACAATCATATCAAACCAAGTATGTCCGATTGAACGTATTTCGCATTTAACCGAACAGACATCAATCGGTGCGGCAGAGCATCGTGGTGAAGGATTTTAACCCTCCAATTAGGGAACCTTTCATCGCACTTACTAAGCCCATGCACTCGATCGTATCATACGGGAATAGACAACATGCAGAATTTAAATAACAAGAATTAAATAAACCAAAGCAACACAAAACAAGAGAAGGTGCCATTTACTCAGTGGTACGTGGAGTTGTGTCCCAAGTACAGACCGCACTACCGTCCATTCGGATTCTGCTACGGAATTTACGTCTGGGTTTCCATCCT
>SKCR01050241.1:0-39251 GCA_019454045.1 Zanthoxylum bungeanum | reverse complement strand
AAACTTGGTTGTTATACATGGAATCCATTTCAGATTCATGGCACTTTGCCATAATAGGGAGTCGATACCTTGTATCACTTCTCATACATAGTCAGTTGGTATTCCTCAATAAGATTGACATCTTTATGAGGTGAGATCAGAAACCTATACCTCAGGTTGTTTTTGACTCTCTCCGACTTACGCGGTTCTTGTGTATTCGAAGATTAATGGAATAGTTTCATCCTTGATAAACTATTCATGTTCCATTAATGACTTAGTGCCAGGAACAGTATCACTCTGATTATCATCGAGTTTTACTATCCTCCCACTTACCACTGTATATAGGTATTCCTCTTAGGAAAAATCGCATGGTGAGCAACAATTAAATTGTTCCTTTGTGAGTTGCATAAGTACTATACTTATGGTATCCCTAGGATAACCTACATTGGCACTTATCCGATTTGGGTTTTAGTTTGGTATCGTCCAAACATATGCCTAGCATTCCCAAATATTCAGGAATGAGAAACCCGGTTTCTTTCCTGTTCATATCTAATATGAATTCTGTCAAACAGATTTTATGGAACCTTATTCAAAATAAGTTCTGCACTGTCTAAAGCTTATCCGTTGAAGGAAATGGTAGCTTAGAGCGACTCATGATTAACCTTATCATGTCCAAAAAAATTTGGTTACTCTGTTCGGACACACCGTCAGGATGACGTGTTCCGGGAGGAGTCCTCTTTGAAAGAATACTATACTCTTTCAAGTATATTAGAAACTTATTGCTTAAGTATTTTCCATTACGGTCTTACCGTGACGGTTTAATAGTTTAGCCGATCTGTTTGTCTATTTCGTGTCGAAACTTTAAAAGTTTCCGATTTGTGTTTTTCAAAAGAAACAGATAACCATAACGTGATGCCACATCCGTAAAGGTCACGAAATATTCATATCCACTTCTAGCCTAGCTAGATATGGGCCCACTAGCTTCACTATGAACTAGAGCTAGCAGATCGGTGGCATTTGCACTTTTACCAAGTAAAAGTGTTTTAGGCACTTTGCCCAATAAACTAGATTCGTAGACTTTATTTGAATTGAATCAAATTTGTCCGAGTACCCACTCTTCGAAAGTGCGGATATACGAGTCTTGTTTGATTGTGTCCCAGACAACAATGCCACTTATTAGTTTCTTCTGATAAAATCAGTTTGAGCTATTTGTTTGTCATTTTATACGTTTGAGATTTTCTTATATTTCAAAATACAAATTCTGTTATTCACATCTAGTGTGTTTATCTCAATATCATCTTTATAAAATAAAACACTTTAGTGTTCTAGAATATAAAGGTATATCTGCAACGGATTATACAGTGATACAGAGATAATGTTTCTAGTCAAACTAGTTACATTATAATAGTTTCCAAATTTAAGTACACACCCGAAGGTAGTTCCTAAACTTAGGTATCTACTGTTGAAACAGTGACTTTCGTCCCTTTTCTGATTCGCAGATTAATCTCAGTCTGAAGTCAGTGTCCTGCTAATAGCAGATTCTGAACATCAATGCATATTTATGTACCACACTAAGTATTTAAAATCCAATTTTAATACTAGTAGTGAACATATTATGACAAACATATTTGAAGTCAGAGCCTAGCCCCGTCTCAATTCCTCATGTGTCCTTTGTCCAAACGGCAGTCACGCTTCCGCGATCCCGTTTGCCAAATTAGGCAGACATTTTGGGATATGTCATTTATCTTCCCAGAAGATTATAATGATTTTGCCTTGCCATTTTCCACATTCTAGAAGCCTTTGGCCAAGCCTTCGCCTTTTGGAATATCGAATTAAGGTGCGCCTTGCGCTTTTTGCCTTATTGCAAACTTTGGCTAATATCTCCTTGAGAATAGCCATTAACCCTTCAAGAGTTTAATTGCAATTTGGTACTTCTAAGATCTAAGAATATATCTATGAAGATATTTCAATTTCAATATCATACTTTAAGGATCTAACCCTTAGTTTTGACAAAGAAATTAAGGAGTCTATTTCGCAAGTTTAATGGATTAAGCACTAAAGTTATCACCACATGAATATTCCAAATATCATGCTCTACTATTTTCTCAACTCCGGGCTTAGGCCTAATATGTTATTTTATCAAATAAAGTAATTTATTAGTTTCCAGGACCATTCTGAATTTTATTCCCAATTTGCAAATTAAACCATTTAAATACATTTTCCATAGGATTATGTTTTAAATGTCAATCTTTCAATTTTATCTTGATTCAATAGTCCAACTATTTAATCAACGATTTCGGCACTATTTATTATAATGATTACAATAGTCCAACTATTTAATCAACTATAATTTAATTTGTTTGAATACAGTCTAACTGTTATATAAAACAACGTTTAAATATTAGTCCAACTAACATTTAATTTATTTGACGAATGATATTTGTTTTGAGCACGTATGGCAAGTAATTAAACGAATATTGCAAATCCAATTTTTGCCTCCCACTATTTTTCGGCGAGCCTCTAATCCTCTGTCGAGTACTCGGGAAACCGTGTTTCCTAGCGGGCTAGGATCCCATTAAATATCACACAATCTTGACTTTGGCCAACAAATTGTATGATAATTAACTAGGTAGATCTCTAAGATCAATTGGATCCAATCCAATTCCTAGATCCAGTAGGGGGATATCCAAGTCCGAAACATATATACAATATATATGCCAATATATCCAATATATTGCCTAACCTTTTTCCTCTGAATCTACTAAGCCTTGGCTTTGGCACAACAAACTTAGTGATCCCAGTCAAGCGTGACCCATTGACCATGGAAAGCTTTGTAATCAATGTCGATGGACAAGAAGTGATCTTGACTTTGGCCAACAAACCACAACTTGGACAAGACACCGATATGGAACAAAAACTCTCGATTCAAACACATCCTCGACGGACAAAGGCCTTGACTTTGGCCAACAAACCAATGTCAGTCTTAGATCTTGAGTAAGAATCACTCAATGGAAGGAAAAAAGCTTAATATTTTGTGAGGGTTTTTCGCTTGCAAATTGGCAACCAATTTATTATCTTTGTTAAGGTCTCATCATCATACACCCTTATACATGCATTCTAAACACATAATAAAGCGCGTATAAATAAATAATAATGATATACGAATGGATACTTAACACATTAACCCTAGATCAATCTCTATCTTTCCTCTCTCCTGCTAGCACAAGTATCACTTCTACCCGTTACACTACACTTCTAAAGAAACCTCATTTACATTGAGGGGAATAGGTGAGAAGAGAAATACAAAGAGTATGGAGGTAATAGGCTAGACACGCAGGTCCAATTAAATAAATTCCAAATTTATTACAACAATTTCTAAAATTGCCCCACCCATCTAATATCCATCTGATATACATTATTCACGCATCACAACCATGTATTCACACAAGTATGTTATCAATCAATCTAATCCAATTAATTAATCTGATAATTAATGACCATCCAATGTTCAAACAACGATTTGATTTTGCGCGAGTCAAACTCGTTTTACGAATAAGTACTCAAAGTACGAATTCTTGAATTAAATTAAACTACAACATTAAATCAAATTCAATTTGAATTTAATATTAATTCATTATTTAATTCCAAATTAAATATTACATTTTATTAATAACCTTCACGACTTAAATTCCAAATTTAATCGTTACGGGTCTCAAAGCCCGATTAACTTCCAACGTTAATTTAATTAAAGTCCAATGGGCTTTTAATTAATTTCTTTAAGGCGTGGAGTCAACTTGGGTCAAACCCAATAACCAAAGCCCAATCAAGGAATAACCTCATAAGCCTAGAAATCAATTTAGGCCCATTAGGCCCAATTAAATTATTAAGGTCCATTAGTCGCATTTGGGCTTTATGGAAGCGGTTTTGGGCCCAATTGGATCCAACCAATTTAGCCTAAACCCATCTTGTTACAACCAAGCCCATTTAAGCCCATTTACAACATTACAAGCCCAATCTAATTAAATTACAAAAATCCAATTTCACAATTTAATTAACCTAAAGTGTATAACATAATTAATCACCCAAATTAACAATTCTAAAACATCAATTTACACAATTAATAATGCTTATCAACATTAAATCATGTCCAACGCAATTTATCAAAAAATCAAACCCAATTCATGCTTCAAAGTCTCGGCAATGTGGGGTTTTCAAAATCGATTCGGTTTCAATCAAATTAAATCCACAATCAACATTTCCCCAATGATTCTAACTCATCCAATGAATCAAAAATCAAAATTCCAAGACATTTAGGGCATAGTGACATTCGGCCAAGCCATCAAAAATTGGGGAAAATTGTTCCAAATAAAATTTCATGAAATTGATCCAATCAATCTTCAATTAAACTACATTTAAGCATACTAAATCATCCAATTTCATTAAATTATGCTCAAATACAATTTACCCAATTTTAAGCCCTAAATCGGTTTCATGCTTTTAACAACGCTCTGATACCATTGTTGGAGTTCTACGGTCCCGAGGATCGAATAATAAGCATAAAACATGTGCGAATACAATCGAAGAAAGTTGCGGAATACTTACATCGAGCGGTTGAGCGATGCGGTGGACAACAAAAATCCATTTTTTGCCCTCTGTCAAGCTCGGCAGTCCACTGATATGCAGTCCTCATTTGCGAATTTCTCCATTTTCCAAGCTCCAAGCTTTTGGGTGGTGATTACATGCTTAAAAAAGTGAGTTCCATATCACCTTTGTATGGCTCCTATGTGTGCTAGCACTCAAGAAATTTGTCACAAATTTCCTAGCTTCTCCATGGTTCTCGATCCAACCCAGAAAAAACAGAAGAGGAAATGCCGTGAGAGAGAGATGGAGTTTTTGGCTCCAAACCATGAGAAGAGAGAGAGAGAATTAAAGTGTGTTGGTTTTTTATTTCATTTTGTGTATCTAATACACAATTTTCAATTTTCAAAAAATCAAATAAATTGATTTACCAAATACAAAAAGTCAAGCATTAAAGCTTGCCAACTAGCACCATCAATCATGAATAGTGACATGGTGTCAATCACTCAAAGTGAAAGACATCTATCACTTGATTGACGATTGATGTGACGCTAGATGCGACTAGTGATTTGACGCTTGATGTGAC
Organism: Zanthoxylum bungeanum; assembly: GCA_019454045.1. Taxonomy (NCBI): domain Eukaryota; kingdom Viridiplantae; phylum Streptophyta; class Magnoliopsida; order Sapindales; family Rutaceae; genus Zanthoxylum; species Zanthoxylum bungeanum. Next base: position 34,108 of record SKCR01050241.1, on the reverse strand, counting down.
TTGTGTACCGTACTCGAATTCGAAATGCGAATGCGCTCGCAAACACTTCCAGGCCCGGGTTCGCTAATTCCAAATTAACGAATTTTCCGTTGCGACGCAATTGAATGATTATGCATAGCGAAATCACTATTCACGTCGCTAATGAATTAATTCTAAATTAATTCTAAATTAATTCATTCGCCCGAATTAAAATCTAATTTTAATTCCGCGTCGAAATCCAATTTCGTATAATACATCGAATATATTATTTTAATCGATTAATTCCAAATTAATCATTCTTTCTCTTAAATGATATTTTATCCAAGATAAAATATCTCCACAATTAATCCCCGATTAATTTTCTCTCTCATCTAATTTATCCCAGATTAATTAAGTGCGAGTCATACGTCATCGGTGAATCTTCGGGAAGCGACCCATGAGATCCCCGGATATGTTGGCAGTAATACGATCGTCGAACTATCCGAACACGTAAGTACCTAGTACTACGTTTGTACCGATTTACAAGACAAGGTTGGCTTCTAGCAAAGCGCCATGCCTACCCAATTCTCCAGAAATATCCTTACAGGAATATAGTGATCTATATCAGGCGTAGTATACGCAGTATTGCGTATTTCGATCCAGTATCGGATGTCATGTGCTAGGCCTGGGGCTTTAATTGTGTCTGCCCCGTACGAAGCACATGTCGGATGTCTGGTAACTAGTCTCTATTATCGGATAAACATGACCTTGTCATTTTATCCCGATGACTGCAGTACATAAGAGAACCAGTACCGTATCCTACGTGACCATCATCTCTATATGACTGGAGTGATACTTCCGTCTTGACCTGTTAAAGCCATGGACGACCAAAACCAAAGTATATTGATTGTCGCAAGTATTTGTGGTGCAAGTCTCAGGTTAAGACCAAATACACCTACCCTGATGTCGGACTTCCATAGACACATAGTCATACTACCAATGGAATTCCGAGGGGGTCTATCCAGAGCGAAGCTGTTTCCCGTACCATCGGTAAAACACAACCTTCTATTACACTTGCATGAATATCCTATACCCAAATATATGAGAACTATGTTGTTATGCCCTCACAACGTGCACAAGTGTAATACTAGTCTTTTACGCATTTATCGATGTCCAATCTCGATAATACTCTGACTAGGGATATTAATGATTTAACATTCGTGGACTGATATTGTCTCATATCATCTCAATCCAGGAAAAATCATAAGGACCTCCTATCATTTATACATCTTGGTAATCTAATCACAAATGATAAGAGGGCAATCTCCTTTGTCACATAGTTATTTGTATAACAACACCATGATCTGTACAAATAGTGACGCTATGGGTCATAATTGTCCAACAACATCTCACATCTAATCCATCAATCTCATCTCAATAATCATGAATTCGTATTTCTCATGCTTTCAATTATTCAATGTTTATATCTCCACAATATATATATATATATATATATATATAATATATATATATATATATATATATTATATATATATATATAGTTATAAATATACCAATACATATATATGGACTTTCACAACAACCATCAATCAACAAACAATTATGTTAAGGGAATCATCATATATTGTACTTACCTATATCCACGCAAAAGTCCTAAATATGTCTATATCCTCTTTAAGATATGAAAATATAAAATTATGATCCGGTCCCTCAATTTTTCCAAAATTATGGTTTTACCACTAAACTTTCTAAATTTCCATTTTAGCACCTAAATTTTCCTACTATATCCATAAAGTTCTCAAGCTCTCAACTATTACCTATTAACCCTTGAAAAAAAATTTTACAATCTTACCCTCTTAATTATGCAAATATACAATTAAGTTCAAAACTTTCAAATTCTATCATTTACTGCCCAAAATGGTAATTATCACGTACCGAGCTCCAACGACCTACAAATCTCACAACGAATGAGCCACTGATCAGAAAATATCTCAAGGATCCCAATGAAAGTAGTGGTGGGGGCCGAAACATGGCGATTATCGACGATCGGTGAAACACCGATAACTACCGTATTTTGCTCGTTTCGTAATAACCAAAGGTCCGATTGGATAAATGAAGTGTCCAACTTGCGTATCTCGATGATGGGAATAATCTGGTACGGGAGGTGTCATTCACGCATGGCGGCGCGTGGAGTGCGTGGACAACAAGTCACCGACGCGTGGCCGGAGCGTGAGAGCGCGTTTGGTGGTTCGTCTCGTCAAGGGAATTCTCCAGATGTGGTCACTCACCAAAAACATAGCTCAGATGACGTCGAAACATTTCTCTCTCTTGTACATACTTTCTCTCTCTAGAAATTCCCCCACAATTGCTCTCGGTTTCTCTCTTTAAGAACTCATAGAATTACTCTCAATGCTCTCTAGAATTTAGTCTTCAGCACTCACCCTTCACTCTACATTTGGTATGTAAAAAATGAAAGAATGATTAAAGTGTTTAATTAAATAAAAGGCTTGAGGTTTATGGTAGGTCAAGGGTGTGTGTGTGTTTTTGGTTGTTTTTTGGGAAAAATAAACATGATCATAAATGATAATTACTCAGTAGGGTGTGTTATGTTTGATAATAATTGATATGATTAAAAAAAATATAAGGTATTACAATATACTCACCTTACAAAAATTTCATCCTCGAAATTTCTCAATCCCCAAACAACTCTGGGTATTTCTCCCACATATTCTTTTCCACTACCCAAGTCACTTCCTAGATGTGATGATTCGACCACATGACCTTTAAAAGAGAAATACGAATGGATCTCAACTCTCAAACCTTTCGATCTACGATCTCCACAGGCTTTCCACATGATACCAAATCTGAGCCATGAATCTATCTATTTCCAACCTTGCCCTAACAAATAGAAGTCATACATCTCCTCTCATACAAAGCCTCAAACGGAGCCACTCCGATACTAATCTGAAAGCTATTATTGTAGGCAAACTCGATTAGACGTAAATCCTTATCCCAACTCCCAATGAATGTCAATACACACAATCTCAGTAAATCTTCTAACGTCTGAATAGTCCGCTCTTACTGTCCGTCGGTCTGTGGTTGCAATGCGGTGCTCAAAAAAAATCTTTAATCCCATAGACTTCTGGAAACTCTGTCAAAAATGAGAAATAAATCTGACATCTCTATCTGATACAATCGACAATGGTACACCATGTAATCGTATAATCTAATCCACATATAATTTCGCTAGTCTCTCTGGTCCCCATGTACCTCAAATCGGCAGTAAATGAGAAGATTTAGACAATCAATCCACTACTAGCCAAATTACATTATAATACATTTGCGTCCTCGGCATCCCTACTTCAAAATCCATCATAATGTTTTCCCATGGCCGCTTAGGTATAGGTTGAGGCTGGAGTAACCCGACTAGATGTTGATGCTCTGTTTTAACTTGCTGACAAACCAAACACCGAGATACAAACTCTGAAATCTCTCTATTCATTCCCGGCCACCAATATGTCTTTTTCAGATTTTGATACATGTTGGTGCTCTTAGGATGCATATTATAAGAAGCATCACGCGGCTAATCCAAGATCTTCTGCTTAAGCATTCTCGAAGGTGGTACCACAACTCTGTCACCAAGATGTAATACATTCTCTTAACTCAATCTGAAGGTAGTAGTGTCACTCCATGCAATCTCTGCCCTCCATTTTCCACATTGATCATCCTCGCTCTGAGTTGTTTTGAGTCTATTTAATAGTGTAGGTCAGACTTTCTTATAGGAAAGAAGACTTCCACTATCAGACATCTCAAAAGTCAAATGTAACGCTGTCAACTCATCAAACATCCTCTGTTTGGCTCTTAGGAACTGTAATTTTCCCACATTCTTCCTACTCAGTGCATCGGCAACAACATCGGTCTTTACTTGATAATTAATAGTACAATCATATTCATTTAGGAACTTCAATCAATGTTTCTACCTCAAATTCAACTCTTTCTAAGTGGGAAGATATTTCAGACTCTTATGATCCGTATAAATCTCACACTTGGCACCATATAAATAATGCCTCCAAATCTTTAGAGCATGTACAATCGCTGTCATCTCTAGATCATGAGTGGGATAATTATTTTCATGAGTCTTCAACTATCTCGAAGCATAGGTAATCACTCTCCCTTGATGCACCGTACACATTATAACCCTTGATGTGACGTATCAGTATAAACCACATATCCATCAAGTCCAGATGGTAGAGTAAGTACATGTACAATAGTTAATTTCTTCTTAAGGGTTTAGATGTTTCTCTCACAATCATCAGTCCATACAAATGGTACCTTCCTTCTCGTCAGCTGATTCATCGGAACAACAATAATAGAGAAATCCTAAATAAACTGACGGTAGTAGCCTGTTAATCACAGGAAACTCCGAATCTCTTTCTCAGTTCTCGGTCTCTCCCATCTCAGAACTGCTTCAACCTTTTGTTAATTTACAAAAATACCTTATTCTGAGATAATGTGCCCCAAAAATACCACTTTACCCAGTCTAGTCCTCACATTGCATGAGAACTACTTCTGTTCCTTGATAAAAATCTGTCAACAAAACAAATCTAATATTTTTTTTGCAACAAGTGTCACAACATACAAGCCAGATGTCCCATCTCCTAAAGAAAAAGGCTCCACCTTGGGGTCCTGCTCAGACAATAACTGTAAAGAGCTTTAAGCAGTTTACGCAGAATCCACCACCTTAAGATTCCCACTACTGAAAAGAGGATTTGCAGGTCCCTCATATTTCTGCTTTACATCTTGTCACCACGTCAATTATTATCTTTTCCATTCAGGCATGGATACTGTGAAAGTGTTTTTTCATGAAGAAATTATTACTATCTCTCCCTATAAATAGATGCTTATGTTCTTAGTGAGTACTCAAAACTTTTCCACGACGTCCTGCTCTGTCAATCCTAACCAATGTTCAAATTCTTTCAGAGCTAATGTGATATATCAAAAGCTTTATAAATGGCCAGTCACAGATCAAGCAGTTATAGATTCTAAATATGTTCGAGACATTTGGAGAGATATTTACTATTGTCTCAATGAAACTCCATCCGCTTTTGCCCAAAGAGATTACAATCGATATCGTGGAAAGAGTTCCTACAAACTTCATAAGATGGTGTTTCATTCTTAGAACCATTTGTAAAGGAAAAAAAATGGTTTAATCTAATACAGAAACAATTCTGCGATTTTTCATTGTGGATATCACAGATACCGTTCTACAGTTTTCATCACCAGCCATGATTTCTTCAACCATTTCCAGTGGAGTTTCACCACCTTGTTTGAACTCGGTTTCTTAAATGGATTTATTCTTAGACCAAGTCCAATCCATCCCAACAATCCCAGTATCTTAGAAGCCAACCTTGGTGAGCTTCCTCCCTTCATCAGTAATATTTTGTATCGATAGTACAAACACCACAAAAGTATTACTATGTGGATCGAATCCATTACTCCAGAATGGTCGAATGACTATTCGATTGCTTACCACCCAATTCATATTATTAGAATTATACCATCACACCAGCTCACTGATTGGAGACTCACTAGTTGGCCATCTGAACCGAAGATTAGAGTTTATTATGGATATGATGATAGTTTCCCAGAAGAGATTACTTTCCGTCAAACCTGTGATCTTAGAGCTCTCTCCGTAGACTTAATCCTCCAAAGTCTAGAAAGTAATACCATTGATAGAGCCAGGCAACTCTTCACTACTATCGAATAGTCATCTCGAAGTGTCATACATGGCTACAACAAAATCAAGTTTCATGACAGTCTCTAAAGCCAAATCATCGACGGTCTCATTCCCATGTCTCTTCATTCAAAAATTCAATGGCAAGATCATCAATTCGAAGATGATCATGTCCTTGTAGTACAACCAAGTTGTTATATTCCCCAATGTGATCTTAACTGTTATATTTTGTTATTTTGTTGGCATTATTGTCTATGTTTGCTTATAAATGAGTGTCAACTAAGTCTTACTTCTTCATTCTAGAAAGCCAAGGTTCTGATGTCTTTGACCTACTGACCCACGATGATATTATAACTGCGTCGGGAGGTTTATCTTTGGTATAACCGTAGAAATCACGTCAGGTGCAGCTATAGGAATAACGGTGGGGGCAACTGTCGAAACTACTAGAGGTATAGGTCTAGAACCCTCATTACCTTCAACAATCAGCAGAACACCAGATAAAGCTATATCTAATTCAGGATCTATCGGCTAAGTATGAGGTCGCTCTATACTATTACTCAATATTCTCACGCATCTTCAAACTATCCCTCTCCAATGTTGAGTACCAGTACCATGACCACGTCCAGACATTTTCCTACAGACACAAAACTACCATTTTAATACCCTCATCTAATGCAATGTGTCTACAGAACCTAAAACCCTAGGCTGTTATACCAAATCTGTCACGACCCTCTCCCTAGAGCGAGCCCAACCCTAGAAAGGGGTTCGCAGACTTCTTTAGCTCGAGCATTATATATGTAATACAAATCAAACAATATGTATAAATAATACATCTTAAATTACAATTTTTAATTCCCTGAATAATACTCAAATTATATGATTTACAACACAAATATTAAAAATATGCAAATAATGACTTAAATATCTGGACCAACCTGAAAAACATATGTGACACGTGGATCAAATTCTGGTACTGCTATTGCTGCTACTTGCGAACAATCTAGAATGTTTGGGGAAAATGTGAGTGAGCTTAAAGAGCTCAGTAAGTAAAACACTCATACTCTTAACATGACATCACCAACAAAATAGGGATATATATATATATATATATATATATGAAAATTACATATATTATAATATCATCTCAAGCAACCATCCCACAACAATACAAACATTTATCAAATATGATTTCTAATCCGGGTCCAGTATAATAGTGGATTGAAACCAATGAGAGAGTACCTCATCACAACTCCCAAGGTTTCCCACCATATTATCCCGCAAAATATCTCATCACATCTCCGACCACTATTATACAATACCTTACAGCATAACATAACAACACATATCATCCAATACAATCTCATCTCATATCCAATCCATCAATCTCATCTCAACAATCATGAATTCGTATTTCTCATGCTTTCAATTACTCAATATTTATATCTCCACAATATCTATATATATAGTTATACATATACCAATGCATATATATATATATATATATATATATATATATATATGGACTTTCACAACAACCATCAATCAACAAACAATTATGTTAAGGGAATCATCGTGCATTGTACTTATCTCTATCCATAAAAAAAGTCCTTAATATGTCTATATCCTCACTGAGAATCTGAAAATGTAAAATTATGATCGGGTCTCTCAATTTTTTCCAAAATTATGGTTTTACCCCTAAACTTTCAAAATTTCCATTTTAGCCCCTAAACTTTCCTATTATGCCCACAAAGTCCTCAAGCTCTCAATTATTACCTATTAACCCTTGAAAAATAAAATTTATAATTTTACCCTCTTAATTATGCAATTATACAGTTAAGTCCAAAACTTTCAAATTCTATCATTTACACCCTCAAAATGGTAATAATCACGTACCGAGCTCCAACGACCTACATATCTCTTAACGAAGGAGCCACTGGTCATAAAATATCTCAAGGATCCCAGTGATGGTGGTGGTGGTGGGGGCCAAAACACGACGGTTATCGACGATCGGTTAAACACCGATAACTATCGTATTTTGCACATTTCTCAATAATCGAGGGTCCGATTTAGGTAAAAGAAGTGTCCAACTTGCGTATCTCGATGAGGAGAATAATATGATCCGGGAGGTGTCGTTCACGCATGGCGGCGCGTGGACCGCGTGGACAACAAGTCGCGAACATGAGGGCGCATCCGGTGGTGTCTCGATGGCAGTCTGGTGGCGTTGGCTTCATCTCATCGAGGGAATTCTCCAGATGTAGTCACCTTCCAGAAACGGAGCTCAGATGACGTCGAATGAAGCATTTCTCTCTCTTGGACATACTTTCTCTCTCTAGAAATTCCCCCATAATTACTCTCAATTTGTCTCTCTAAAAAACTGATAGAATTGTTGTCAATTCTCCCTAGAATTTAGTCTTCAGCACTCACCCTTCACTCTCCCATTGGTATGTAACAAAATGAAAGAATGATTAAAGTGTTTAATTAAATAAAAGGCTTGAGGGTTGAGGTAGGTCAAGGGTGGGTGTGTGTTTTTGGTTGTTTTTTGGGACAAATAAACATGATCATAAATGATAATTACATAGTGGGGTGTGTTAGATTTGATAGTAATTGATATGATTAAAAAAAATACAAGGTGTTTATTATCTCATATAAGTGGCATATTCATTTAAGCATAACAATTGTAAATGAATTTCTCTTATTTGAGTATAGCAATTACATGAGATTAAACAAATTTTCAAAACTTAAATAGTCCAAAGAAAATAATATAACATTTCAACCATTTGGACTAGAAGCAATAAGAACATTGTAAGGTCTAAAGATTTCAACCAATTACCTTGATGATTTGAACTGCCATAAATGCCCCCAGCAAATTGTGTTATCTAACAAAAACACTTAAAAACAAGGTTAGCACAATTATAAGGATTTTCTCCCCCTTTGATAATTTTCCCCATTGGCTAAATATATAAAGAAAAATATATATAGCACAACCAACTGTTAGGGTTGGAGCTCGGAGCGCCAATCAGAATCGTATTTATATAATATTATGAATACAAACAATAACTTTTTCCATAATATTACTTATTAATGGTTGCACCTCGTGTTTTTATATATGTATTCAATCTAATAACTATTAGATTGAAACTAAATCTGATTTAGTGATATGTATATATTATACAAAGACCCAATGATTTACAACGTAGTGCGCAGTTACAACGTAGTTTGTAATTGACATTGGGAAGTGTCACTCTAAGTTGAATATTCTCAAATAAAGTTTCTGGTCAAGATTTACTGACATAGGTCGGTTAGTAAAATCCGCTGAGACCAGTACATGTCGTATATCAGGACTTGATCTGATGGTTTATACCAATGAACAATGAGTCTCGGGAGACTCGTACAGACATGTAAGTGTTTATTTGATAAATATTGAATGGCTCACCGAAGATTTTCTAATAGATGGTACACCAACGTCAATAAGAATCTTCTCAAGTCGAGTAGCATAGTGGTCATTCGAATTGAGATACCATTGTGGATATATGAGACATCCTCCGCACTTTGATGGCAATTATGTCACTGATTTATTTAGATCAGACCTCCGCCTATTCGTGTTAGGGTTGGTGCTCGGATCGCCATTTTTCTTATGTATTTCCCTGTAAATACTTATGAATATTTTTTATTATGAATAAAATAAACAGTTTCTATTATATATACCATCTTCTCATATATAGTAAGGACGTAATTGACCTTAGAATGATTAGTTATGATACTGTTGTAAAAGCGTCGCAACTGACATTGAGTTGTATCATACCGTTGTCATTCTTAGACAGTTTCTGGTCAAGATTTACACTACTTGGTCAGTATAGTAAACCCGTTGAGACTGGTAAATGTCGTATACTGGAATCTTGGATTCCAATGGTTTGTCAATGAACCATGAGTCTTGGAGACTCGTATAAACGTGTAGGTGTTTATAACGGATAAACACTGAACTACTCACCGGAGATTCTTAATAAATGCTACACCAACATCAATAAGAATCTTCTCGGGTTGAGTATCATATTGATTCTTTGACTTGAGATACCACTGTGGATATATGAGATATCCTTCACACTTTGATGGCAGTCACGTCACCGACCTATTAAGGTCAGACCTCCGTCTGTTCATTGGGTGTGGACTGATCCTCATGATATCCTGTGTGTGTCAAGAAAGAATCCACCAGTTCTGTGTACAGAGCATATGTAGTCCATATAAGATTAACAATCAGATAAAATCGTGGGCTCGTGGTAAACTTTAGAAGTGAGTTCTAAGTGTATTTTTAGAGATTGCTAATAGATACGTGGACGAGATTATACCAATAGAGGTTTAAGGTTTACTTTTATATCTCTGAGATAAATCTGAATACGTGTGACGAAGGAATTATACGTATGCAATGACCTCGACTTGTATGTTTCAATTATCCGTGTTCGTCATAATTTACGGGTGGGTAGATTATGGACATGAAATTGGATTTCATGACAGATATGTCTGAACCTAGAGAGTCTCACTAATGAAATATACTCATAGAGCACTATTAGAACTTTTATGAATAATATAGATTATTTATAAATCGTTTAATGATTAAACGAAAGATACATGTAAATGGACCTTTTGATCATTTCCTAATTAATGTGTATTTGTATTTAATATATGATTTTATTAAATACACATTAATTAAATGTCAAATTGTGATATTTGAGATATATCATTAATATATGTATTTGAGATATTTAAAGTAAATATAATACATATATTTGAGATATTTATATTTAATTAATTATTTAATTATTAAATTATTAAAGTAATTAAAATATAAATATCTACCATTATGATAAATTTTGGAAATGGTTAATTTGTGTATAAGTTTGACTTTACAATTAAAGAAAAAGGTTGTCAAATTGGCTTTGACTTGTTAGATATTTGTTTGGAAAAATTGAAAAATTCTGTTTCATTTTTTCCACCAAATTCGGTCATGACCTAACTATATAAAGGTTATGTTTTTGAATTTTTGCTTCACACAAGTTCAAGCCTCTAAAACATAAACAAAATAAGGTTGAGAGAAAAAGAAAAGAAACAAGAAGAAAATCAAAGAAATGCTAAGATTTAGTAAGTATTTCCAACCTTTCAATAGAGGGAAATTTATTCCTTTCATTCTTGGCTACAACATGTGTAGTTATTAGGTTTTTCTACTCTTTATAGTTATGTTTTTTATGGTTGGAAGCTTTGATGATGGGTGTTTGCATGTATGGTATTCAAGAAAGCTTATAAGAAGTTATTAAGCATTCTGATGGTCATTTGATGATCTAGTTACCATTGTAGAGTTGTTAGGCCACTCATTGATGATCTATAATTGTTCTATAGTTATTTCAAAGTGGTGATACTTGTTTGGTGTGGTAGAGACTTGATTAAAGTAATAGATTTGTTTAATTGGTGTGTTGTAATTTGTTTAATTTGATGAATTTGTAAAATTAGGGTTTATACCCTTTCCAAATTTGGGTCTTTTCATATATGTGTTGTGTAATGATGTATATATGATGTATATTTACTTAGGTGATGATTGGATTTCATCTTGACATATTTTGAACAAGATTGAATCAAAATGCACAAGTTGGAAACCTTATGGCCTTCGGGCAATTTGAGGTTTTTGTGGCTTTTGAGTTGTGTATTTTGATGTGTTGGACATTTATAAATCATTTTGGGATTGATTTGGAATCACTTAAATTTTTATTTGACAATTTAAGGACTAAAATGATCAAAATGCAAAAGTTTGGGGTCAAATGGTAAATAAGTTTAAAAATGATTTTTGGGTAAAAAATTTCAGTTTTTAAGTATTGAGTAATTAAAATAAATAAGTTATTTTAATTTCCCAAGAAAATTTATTGGAATCGAAAAATTTTAATTTTCCACGTTTCGCTGCGTTATGATGAGCGAAAAATAAATCAATATTTACCGCAATTTTACTTAATATTTTGTATAGTTTCTTGAGTTTTATGAACGTTTTGATATATATTTTTTTATTTTACAAATAAAATAAAATCGGAACTCAACGAAATCAATCAAGATGAAATATGGAACAAAGAAGGGTAAAACTGGACTTGACATTTGGATTTTGGAGGTTGGAAACTTGAAATGGCGTTCTAAAGAAGTACAATTTCGGAAATTTAAACTTTGCACAATTTTCATATTTTGGTCATAAATTTTTACTTCAATATCGGATTGAGGTAATTCAAGTTCCAAATGAAATAAGACTAAAAGATCTACAACTTTGATGTTCATAAGAATTTCGAATTCTGAAGTTTTCAAGACCGAAATTGATGAAAAATCCAATGTGTGTTATGTGTAATTATTAAAGTCATTATCAAAAAACAAAAAAAAATGGAAAATGACAATTTACAATTGTCAAACTGTTGGTTTCTATTAAGGTCCCAAGATCAATAATAAGCATGAATACATGTGTGAATAACAATCGAGAAGTTGCGGAATACTTACATCGATCGGTTGAGCGACGCGGAGACAAACAAAACGAAATTCTTCTCTCTTCACTGCATTCGGCAGTGAGCAGTTTCTGCTCACTGGTTGGCCTCCATTTGGTCCTTCTTCAAGTTCCAAGCTTCGTCGAATGGTTCCCAGCTCATGGGTAGACTTCCCTATCACCTTCGCATGTCTCGTAAGTGTGCTAGCACTTGTGATTTAGCCACAAAATCACACTCTAGTGCTTCCCACTGCTCACATTTTTTTGTCAAAACTAGTGAGCTATTTGGAGTCCATTGGGCGTGAGATGAGAGAGATGAGAGGAAGAGAGAATTGTGTTAGATTAGCTTGAAAAGTGTATATAATACACTTATATATTTTTCAAAAATAATTAAATGAATTACCACTTTTTGCCTTCCAAAAAGTCAAATGGTAAATGCTCAACAACCATTCCAACAACTACCATCAATCAATCACATCAATCAATCAAGTGTCACATCACTCAAAGTGACATGATTTGACGCTTGATGTGATGCTAGATGCGACTAACGATTTGACGCTTGATATGACTTGCGTGCCGTACTCGAATTCGAAATGCGAATGCGCTCGCAAATAATCTCGGGCTCGGGTTCGCTAATTCCAAATTAACGAATTTTCCGATGTGTCATAATTGAATGATTACTCCTAGCGAAGTCACTATTTACGTCGCTAACGAATTAATTCTAAATTAATTCGTTCGCCCGAATTAAAATCTAATTTTAATTCCGCGTCGAAATCCAATTCGTTTAATATATCAAATATATTTATTTCTCGATCAATTCCAAATTAATCGTTATCTCTCTTTAATTGATATTTTATCCCAGATAAAATATCTCCGTAATTAATCCCAGATTAATTTGCTCTCTCTTCTAATTAATCCCAGATTAATTTAGAGTGCGAGTCATACGTCATCGGTGAATCTTTGGGAAGCGACCCATGTGATCCCCGGATATGTTGGCAGTAAATTCGGTCGTCGGACTATCCGAACACGTAAGTACCAAGTACTACGTTTTACCAATTTACAAGACAAGGTTTCCCTCTAGCAAAGCGCCATGCCTACCCAATTCTCTGAAAATATCCTTACAGGAATAAATGATCAATATCAGGCGTAGTATACGTAGTATTGCGTATTTCTGTCCAGTATCAGATGAACACGTGCTAGGCCTGGGGCTGGAATTGTGTCAGCCCCGTACGAAACACATGTCGGATGTCTGGTGACTAGTCTCTATAATCGGATAAACCTGACCTTGTCATTTTATCTCGATAGCTGCAGCATTTAAGAGAACCAGTCGCGTATCATACGTGACCATCATCTCCATATGACTAGAGTGACACTTCCGTCATGACATCACACCCAACACACTACGATTCTCAATATACCCAGTATTGGTGTACACAGAACCTGTTAAAGCCCTGGACAACCTCAACCAAAGTATATTGATTGTCGCAAGTATTAGCGGTGCAAGTCTCAGGTTAAGACCAAATACACCTACCCTGATTTCGGACTTCCATAGACACATATTCATACTACCAATGGAATTCCGAGGGGGTCTTATCCAGAGCGAAGCTGTTTCCTGTACCATCGGTAAAACACAACCTCCTATTACACTTGCATGAGTATCCTATACCCAAATATATGAGAACTATGCCGTTGTGCCTTCACAACGCGCACAAGTGCAATACTAGTCTTTTACGTATTTATCGATGTCCAATCTTGATAATACTATGACTAGGGATATTTAATGATTTATCCTTCGTGGACTTATACTGTCTCATATCATTCTCCGTCCAGGAACAAATCATAGGGACCTCCTATCATTTATATATCTAGGTGATCTAATCACAAATGATAAGAGTGCAATCTCCTTTGTCACATAGTTAATTTGTACAACAACATAATGATCTGTACAAATAGTGACTCTATGGGTCATAATTGTCCAACAATCTCCCACTTGGCCTATAGCCAGTCACTCGAGTGCTTGACACCCGAACTATGTACGGTTGGCTCAAACTGCTGAGAAAAGCTTTCGTCAGCGGATTTGCATGACTATTATATGATGCGATTTATTCGATCATCACATCGCTACGATGTATGATCCGAATGAATCAGATGAATATCGAAGTATGTATCTGGATCGTTGATGAGACCATTAATTCTTTAGCCTGTGCTGACGCCTAGCTCAACTGCTAACAGAATTATATCTAATCTAATTAGATTACCTTATGTACCCAGAAGGCTTGTATTGCCGCCTCAGCTGCAGCAATAACCCGCATTTGTTGTTTATTCGGTAACAGTATATGCTTGGAAGATTTCCAGATCACTGTTCAGTTATTCAAACTTTGTAGTACCGTTTGCGACTTATATTTGTCTTATCGGTTAGGAAACTTGCTACAGTGATCTCAGTCACTTCAAGTTCTCCTTCTCCATAGATTAAGACAGCATCCTTAGTTCTCTAAGATACTAACGGATGTTCTTAACTTCAATCCAGTGACTATCACTCGGATTGGCCTGTTTGTGAATCCATATTCTCAAAGCGTATGAGACACCAGGTAGGTACATTTTTCAATGTATGAGTTCTCGGAGAGTTTTCTCGAAATCCAAGCTTTCACCGATTGTTTTTATGGGAATATCATTTCCATGAAATGACATATTATCATTATTTATAAGACATCCACTGTCAGTGCGCTCCCACTAACCCTCTTATATACACAAGAATCTATTCGTTTTTGAATTAAATCATAAACAATTATGATTACATCAAAACGACATTTCCAAGAACCTATGCTTGCTTCAATCCATACATGGATCGAGTAACCTGCAAACCTTGTTTGCTTGTTATGGTACGACAAAAACCGTCAGGATGTTGTAAACATCCTCCAAAAGGTTTCATTTTCAGGAAAGCGATTTTCCCGTTAAGCTGACATATTTCATAAATGAAACATGCAGTTTTAGCAAGCATTATCCAAATGGATTTATCGTGGCAACAGGTAAAAGGTTGAATTGTAGTCAACACAATGTTGATAACGATACCTTTCCGCTAAAAGCCTAGCTTTATACGTTGGTATGTTGCCATCCATGTATGTCTTCTTTGAAGACTTATATAGTACCAGTAGGCACAATGTCTTGCGGTACATCAACTAGTATCTAAACATAGTTGATATACATGGATCCATTTCAGATTATATGGCACTTTGCCATAATAGGGAGTCGATACCTTGTATCACTTCCTCATACTTAGTCAGTTGGTATACCTCAAAAGATAGACATCTTTATGAGGTGAGATCAGAAACCCATACCCCAGGTTGTTTTCTGACTCTCTCCGACTACGCGGTTCTTGTGTTTTCGAAGATTAATGGTATAGATTCATCCTTGATGAACTAATTGTGTTCCACTAGGAATCGGTGCCTTCCTTCAATAGTATTACTCCGATTTTCATCGAGTTTTACTATCTCCCACTTACCACTGCATATTGGTATTCCTCTTAGGAAAACCGCATGGTGAGCAACAATCTAATTGTTCTCTTGTGAGATGTATAATACAATACTTATGGTATCCCTAGGATAACCTACAATTGGCAATTATCCAATTTGGGTTCTAGTTTGGTATCATCCAAACATATGCCTAGCATACCCAAATTCTCAGGAATGTGAAACCCAGTTTCTTTCCTGTTCATATCTAATATGAAATCTGTCTAACATATTTTAATGGAACCTTATTCTAAATAAGTTCTTGCACTTTAAAGTTTATCCGTTGAAGGAAATGGTAGCTCAGAGCGACTCATGATTAACCTTGTCATGTCCAACAAGATTCAGTTACTCTGGTTCGACACACCGTCAGGATGAGTGTTCCGGGAGGAGTCCTCATTGAAAGAATACTATACTCTTTCAATCATATTAGAAACTTATTGCTTAAGTATTTTCATTACGGTCTAACCGTGATGGTTTAATAATTTAGCCGATCTGTTTGTCTATTTTCGTGTCGAAACTTAAAAGTTTCTGATTTGTGTTTCAAAAGAGACACATAACTATAACGCGATGCCACATCCGTAAAGGTCATGAAAATATCATATCCACCTCTAGCCTAGCTAGACATGGGCCCACTTGCTTCACTATGAACTAGGGCTTACAGATCGGTGGCATTTACACTTTTACCAAGTAAACAGTGTTTTAGGCACTTTGCCCAATAAACTAGATTTATAGACTTTATTTGAATGGAATCAAATCAGTCCGAGTACCCACTCTTCAAAAGTGTGGATATACGAGTCTTGTTTAATTGTGTCCTAGACAACAATGCCACAATATTAGTTTCTTCTGATCAAATCAGTTTGATCTGTTTGTTTGTCATTATATACATTTGAGATTTAATTATATTCAAAATATAAATTCTGTTATTCAAATCTAATGTGTTTATCTCAATATCATCTTTATATAATAAAACACTTTAGTGTTCTAGAATATAAAGGTTCACCCGCAGCGGGTTAAACACTGATATAAAGATAATGTTTCTAGTCAAACTAGTTACATTATAACAGTTCCTTATTTAAGTACACACCCGAAGGTAATTCCTAAACTTAGGTATCTACGGTTGAAACAGCGACTTTCGTCCCGTTTCCTATTCACAGATAAATCTCTATTGAAGTTAGTATCTTGTTCAAAACATATTCTGAAGATCAATATATATATGTACCACACTAAGTATTTAAAATCTAATTTTAATACTAGCTGTGAACATAATGTTGAAAAACATATTTGAAGTTAGAGCCTTGCTAGTTCTTCAATTCCTTCATGTCTGCTTTGTCCAAACGACAGTCACGCTTCCGCGATCCCGTTTGCCACAATTAAGCAGACATTTTGGGATATGTCATTTATCTTCCCAGAAGATTATAATGATTTTTCCTTTGCCAGTTTCAACACTCCAGAAGCTTTTGGCCTAGCCTAAGCCTTCTAGAATATCGAAATAAAGTGCGACTAGCGCTACTTGCCTAATTGCAAACTTTGACTTTGTCTCCTTGAGAATAGTCATTAACTCTCCAAGAGTTATTTATTGCAATTTAGTACTTCTAAAATCTAAGTATAGTTTTATGAAGATCCTTCAATTTCATTATCATACTTTAAGGATCTAATCCTTAGTTCTGATCAAGAAATTAAGGAGTCTACTGCGACAAGCTTAATGGATTAAGTACTTAAGTTATCATTACATAAATCTTCCAAAGATTATGCTCTACTATTTGCTTAACTCCGGGCTTAGGCAAAATATGTTATTTTATCAAATAAAGTAACTTATTAATTTCCAATTTGAAAATTAAACCATTTAAATACATTTTCCCTAGGATTATGTTTTAAATGTCAATCTTTCAATTATATCTTGATTTTAATAGTTCAACTATTTAATCAACGATTAGGTACTATTTATTATAATGATTACAATAGTCCAACTATTTAATCAACTATAATTTAATAGATTAAAATCAATTATATTGATTACTATAATCCAATTATAAAATCAACTATAAATGAATAGTTTGAATATAGTCCAACTATTTTAAAAACAACATTTAAATATTAGTCCAACTAACATTTAATTTATTTGACGAAATGATATTTGTTCGAGCGAGTATGGCGAGTAATTGAACGAGTATTACAATTCAATTCTTACCTGCCACTATTTTTCGGCGAGCCTCTAACCCTATGTCGAGTACTCGGGAAACCGTGTTTCCTAGTGGGCTAGGATCTCGTTAAATATCACACAATCTTGACTTTGGCCAACAAATTGTATGATAATTAACTAGGTAGATTTCTAAGAACGATTGGATCCAATCCAATTCCTAGATCCGGTAGGGGGACGTCCAAGTCCGAAACATATATCTTATATATGCCAATACATCCAATGTATTACCTAACCTTTTTCCTCTGAATCAACTTAGCCTGGCTTTGGCACAACAAACTTAGTGATCCCAGTCAAGCGCGACCCATTGACCATGGAAAGCTTCGTAATCAATGTCGATGGACAAGAAGTGGTCTTGACTTGGACAAGACACCAATATGGAACAAAGCCTTCGTGATTCAAACACATCCTCGACGGACAAAGACCTTGACTTTGGCCAACAAGCCAATGCCAGTCTCGGATCTTGAGTGAGAATCACTCAATGGAAGGAAAAACGCTTAATATTTTTCGAGGGTTTTTCGAGTGCAAATTGGCAACCAATTTATTATCTTTGTTAAGGTCTCATCATCATACACCCTTAAACATGCATTCTAAACACATAATAAAGCGCGTAGAATAAAGTAATAATGATATGCGGATTAATACTTTACACAATGATCCTAGATCAAATCTCTCACTTCTCTCTCCCGCTAGCACAAGTATTTACTTCTACCAGTTACACTACACTTCTAAAGAAACCTCATTTACATTGAGGGGAATAAGTGAGAAGAGATACAAAGAATAGAGAGGTAATAAGGCTGGACACGCAGGTCAAATTTATAAATCAAATTTATTACAACAATTTATAAAATTGTCCCACCCATCTAATATCCATCTGATATACATTATTCATGCATCACAACCATGTATTCACACAAGCATGTTATCAATCAATCTAATCAAATTAATTAATCTGATAATTAGTGATCATCCAATGTTCAAACAACGATTTGATTTTGCTCGAGTCAAACTCGTTTTGCGAATAAGTACTCAAAGTACGAATTCTCGAATTAAATTAAACTACATCATTAAATCCAATTTAATATGCATTCAATTCTAATTCGCTTATTTAATTCCAAATTAAATATTACACTTTATTAATGAACTTTTACGACTTAAATTCCAAATTTAATCGTAACGGGTCTCAAAGCCCGATTAACGTCCAACGTCAATTTAATTAAAGTCCAATGGGCTTTTAATTAATTTCTTAAGGCATGGACTTTTGGTCAAATCGGGTCAAACCGATAACCAAAGTCTAATCCGGGAATTACCCCATAAGCCTAGAAATCAATCTTGGCCCATTAGGCCCAATTAAACTTTAAAGGTCCATTAAGTCGCATTTGGGCTTTATGGAAGCGGGTTTGGGCCCAATTGGGTTAAACCAATTTTGCCTAAACCCAACTTTGTACAAAAAAGCCCAACAAGCCCAATTACAACACAAAAGGCCCAAATCCAATTTTAAGCCAATTTAACCAAACACAAAAATTCCAAATTAATGTTTAATTAATCTAAAGTGTATAACACAATTAATTAACCAATTCAATATTTCCAAAACACCAATTAGCCCAATTAATCATGTTCATCATCATCATCACATGTCCAACACATTTTGATTAAAATCAAACCCAATTTACATGCTACAAGTCTCGGCCAAGGGAGGGGATTTGTGTCCGATTCGAATTCAATCCAATTAATTCCACAATCGACATTTAAATCACATTCCCGAATGATTCTAACTCATCCAATGAATCAACAATAAAAAATCCAAGACATTTTAGGGCAAAAGGCATTCGGCTAAGCCATCCAAATTTGGGCAAAATTGTTCCAAACCAATTTTCTTGAAATTGATCCAATCAAACTTCAATTCAAACACATTTAAGCATATTCATTCATCCAATTTCACAATTCATGCTCAAAATCAATTTACCCAAATTTTAACCCTAAACGTTTTCATGCTCAAACCTTGCTCTGATACCATTGTTGTAATAGTAATTACTTTCTGTAATAGTAATAGTAATTTATCTTGTTTTTACTGTTTCAGTTTTACTATTCAACCATGATGAGGTAACTTCTCATTGCTAAGGTGAAAGGTAATTCTTTTACTATTACTATTTAGATTAATCTCCCTTAAATATAAATATTTACTATTTAAAATTTGACTTAATACGGATACCGCCATATTGGTCGGTTGGCTATTAAATTTAAATTGGTTTAAACCTGACTAATCCAGGATACCGCCTATATGGCTGGTTGATAATTAAATTTCTTACCGCCTATATGGCAGGTTCATGGACAAATCATACCGCCTTTATGGCTGGTCGGACTTAATTTGAATTAATCAGGTTACCGCCTATATGGCTGGTTGGTAATATTATCACAAGTTTATATATTATTTTATGGGAGATATCTAAAATAGTAAATAGTAAAAGTAATTCCTTTTACCTTAGCATTTTATTTTATTGTTATTTACTTTTCAGTATTTACTTTACCGCATTTACTATTTCACATTTTTACTTTATGGCTTTTACTTTTAAGTTTTTACTAGCCCTAGCCATGTGTCATAACTAAGTTAGTTATCTAGGGTTGTGATGAATTTCAATTTCACTGGTTTAGAAGAGTTAGATTATAGTTGGGTAATATAAAGATTTATTTATTGAGTCTTAATCTTAATGCTTTTTATTAACTGGCCATTAATAAAATTGATTAGGTAAACTTAAAATGAACTAGACATAGGGATTTTAAGTTTAAGACCTTAGACTCAATAGCCCACGATCTTCCTTGAGGAGAGATAACTCTTTTAATAGATTTCCTTACAGGATAAGAATATACCTGTCGGGCGGGGGTAGCCTTAATTGGAACTTAATCTTAATGAATCTAGGTAATTTGGTTGAAATAGACATATGGTTCAATTGGATTATACTAGGTATTTGTAATTGACCATCGGAAGAGGCTTTCACATAATTTAGTGTTCTAGGTTAATAAATCAATATATTACCCAACTATAGGATAACCACTTCATCTTTAAATAATATTGAAAAGATTCACAACCCTAGATACTTTCGAACAATTTTTACTTGTCTTTAAATTTAGAATCGTCGCCATTTCAAATCAATCAAACAACCTGTTAGATACTAGTAATCATTTGACCTCATAAAATTAATAGCTTAGGTATTAAGTCCTTGTGGGATCGATATTTTTTATACTACTTGAACGATACGTACGCTTGCGTTATACGTGTGTGTTTACGCAGGTCAATACGTCATCGGTGAATCTTTGGGAAGCGACCCATGAGATCCCCGGATATGTTGGCAGTAAATTCGGTCGTCGGACTATCCGAACACGTAAGTACCAAGTACTATGTTTTACCGATTTACAAGACAAGGTTGGCCTCTAGCAAAGCGCCATGCCTACCAAATTCTCCGGAAATATCCTTACAGGAATAAATGATCTATATCAGGCGTAGTATACGTAGTATTGCGTATTTTTGTCCAGTATCAGATGATCACGTGTTAGGCCTAGGGATAGAATTGTGTATGCCCCGTACGAAGCACATGTCGGATGTCTGGTAACTAGTCTCTATAATCGGATAAACCTGACCTTGTCATTTTATCTTGATAGCTGCAGCATTAAGAGAACCAGTCCCGTATCATACATGACCATCATCTCCATATGACTGGAGTGACACTTTCATCTTGACATCACACCCAACACACTACGATTCTCAATATACCCAGTATTGGCGTACACATAACCTGTTAAAGCCCTGGACGACCTCAACCAAAGTATATTGATTGTCGCAAGTATTAGCGGTGCAAGTCTCAGGTTAAGACCACAAATAACACCTACCCTGATTTCGGACTTCCATAGACACATAGTCATACTACCAATGGAATTCCGAGTTGGTCTTATCCAGAGCGAAGCTGTTTCCCGTACCATCGATAAAACACAACCTCCTATTACACTTGCATGAGTATCCTTTACCCAAATATATGAGAACTATGTCATTGTGCCCTCACAACGCGAACAAGTGCAATACTAGTCTTTTACGTATTTATCGATGTCCAATCTCGATAATACTCTGACTAGGGATATTTAATGATTTATCCTTCGTGGACTGATACTGTCTCATATCATTCTCGCGAACAAATTACGTATTAGTACCGTGGATAAATAAGTAACAAAGCGGATCAAATAATTTTTTCATAATATAAATAAATATATAAGCTGTAAATCGATATTTCAAACATTTACTTGAAATCATAATTCTCATTTCTCATAAAACTCATTCTTCTCAAGAATACTCTGTAATAATAAAGCTGTTTATTCATCTATATGCACACTCTCGAGACAATACGGCAAAGCTGGCAACATGGGGCATCCCCACGGCAATAACTGGCATCCGGAGCAAAAACTGGCAACATGAGACTTCGTCTCACGAAAAATAATCTGGCACATATAAGTACACGAGGTGCATCCTAACATAAAAATCATTTCAAAAACACATGCTCATATATCTCAAATCATGCAAGTTTATCATATATGACAAACACATGATTTCAACATAATCAATATCTGATCCATACTTTATACCAAAATATAACTTTCTAAAAACAAAATCATTTAAAGAATTACCTGAAAATTCATTTAAGAAAGCATACATACTATATACTTTTGAAAACATCAATGTTACAGGCTTATCCACGCACCTGGCGAGCTGACTACAGATAAAGGAACTATGCAGCAGGACTGTCCCCGCTTACGGTTTCCTGATTACCTAAAGAGACAAAGAATTATATGAAAATTAAGATTCGGAGGTCTGTTACTACTCGGAATGGTCGAGAAATCACAGAGGGAGACTCGGGAAGTCAGAGGGAACATACTGTCCGGCGCGTGTGGGACAAGCGCCGTTCTTCCAGGGCTTCACTCACCACCGCATAAGGCGCGTGTGAGCGCCACGCCTCGATCGGATTTCAAAAATTCCAGCGGCCGAGCGTTCCTCTCCCCCTTCTAGTTCCAATACCGCTGACGGTTCGTCAATCGGAGTTCAGGATCAATAGGAAATCAAGAAAAACCATTAAAAGTTTCTTACCGAGATTTCTGTGGAAATTGGGAGTTTCTCGAGATGAAACCACCACCAAAATATTCTTCTCGTCGAGATCTACACTTTTCCTAAAAGACCCGATCGAGAACGGATCCGAATCGTACGGATTGCGGCCAAATCTCTCTCTTTTCTCTTTTTTTCTTCTTTTTCTCTCTTCTCTCTCTCTCTCACGCCTGCTGTTGTTTATTTTTTAAAAAAGTGGCTGCTGGATGTTTTAGGGTTTTGTGTGTGTTTATAATACATACTACATGGCAATTATCATTTGCCACCATAAATTTATCACTTTTATCATTTTTAATTCGAACTTTAATAAACTAACAATTTAGTCCTTAAATTCCTAACACTCATAATTAATAATTAAAATTGGGAAAAATAAATCGTGGTGTTACAACTTCTCCCCCTTAAAAGAAATTTCGTCCTCGAAATTCATATACCAAAGGCAGGCGAATCTTCTAACTAAAGAGGAATAGGGTTCCATTCAAAAGGTTCCCCGACGTAAGAATTAACCTCCTCATCAATTGGAGATTCCCTAGAAGGTTGGCCAACAATTGCTACCCTACGAGTACGAACTTGACCTGAACCTCAAACTCTAGAATGCGGAGGCATCTAAAAACACAAGAAAGATATCAACTGCTAATAAACATATAATAACTAGCTAAGAAAATAAATGTCTACAGAATCTATGAACCTGGCTCTGATACCATTAAATGTCACACCCGTCCCCTTAAGTAGGTTAGAGGTGAGACGGGGATTTGAAACGGACAGAGTTTCCCCTGTAATATTTGCTAATCTCCAAACACAAAGGAAAAATCTAAATTGAATAAAAATCCTCATATAGATAAGATCTCATGATCCAACTCAAAATGATTATCCATAATAAAGATAAGTACTACAAGTATTAAAATAGGCTCCGTGCCAAAAATCAAATGACAAAATTCTCTCAAGAATGACATATCTAGAATTATAATCTCAAATCATAATAATGACGCTCTACTGTTGGCACAAACCTTTCTCTATTGGCAGGAAAAGATGATGAAATAGCAGATGAAAAGAATGATCTACCAATCTGCTAAACCTGAAATGTTTAAGGAAGGGGTAAGCTCATGCTTAGTGTAATGGATCATAGCTTAGTGCCGTGGATAAACAGTAACAAAGCGGATCGAATAAGTCTTTCATAATATAAATAAATATATAAGCTGTAAATCGATATTTCAAACATTTACTTGAAATCATAATTCTCATTTCTCATAAAACTCATTCTTCTCAAGAATACTCTGTAATAATAAAGTTGTTTATTCATCTATATGCACACTCTCGTGACAATACGGCAAAGCTGGCAACATGGGGCATCCCCACGGCAATAACTGGCATCCGGAGAAGAAAAACTGGCAATATGAGACCTCGTCTCACGACAAATAATTTGGCACATATAAGTACACGGGGTGCATCCTAACATAAAAATCATTTCGAAAACACATGCTCATATATCTCAAATCATGAAAGTTTATCATATATGACAAACACATGATTTCAACATAATCAATTTCCGATCCATACTTATACCAAAATATAACTTCTAAAAACAAAATCATTTAATGCATTACCTTGAAAATTCATTTAAGAAAACATACATACTATATACTTTTGAAAACATCAATATTACAGGCTTATCCACGCACCTGGCGAGCTGACTACAGATAAAGGAACTATGCAGCAAGACTGACTTCGCTTACGGTATCATGATCACCTAAAGAGACAATGAATTATACGAAAATTAAGATTCGGAGGTCTGTTACTACTCGGAATGTCGGGGAAATCACAGAGGGACACTCGGGAAGTCGGAGGGAACATACTGTCGGGCGTGTCCCATATGCGCCGTTCATCCAGGGCCGCGAATGGGCTTCACGCGCCGCTACATAAGGCACGTGTGAGCGCCACACGCCGGTCAGATTTCAAAAATTCCGGTGGCCGAGCGTTCCTTTCCCCCTTCCGGTTCCAATACCGCTGACGGTTCGTCGATCAGTGTTCCGGATCAACGGGAAATCAAGAAAAACCATTAAAAGTTTCTTACCAGGATTTCTGTGGAAATTGGGAGTTTCCCGAGATGAAACCACCACCAAAATATTCTTCTCGTCGAGATCTACACTTTTCCTAAAAGTCCCGATCGAGAATGGATCCGAATCGGATGGATTGGGGCTAAATCTCTCTCTTTTCTCTCTTTTTCTTCTTTTTCTCTCTTTTCTCTCTCTCTCTCTCACGCATGCTGCTGTTTATTTTTTAAAAAAGTGGCTGCTGGATGTTTTAAGGGTTTTGTGTGTGTTTATAATACATACAACATGGCAATTATCATTTGCCACCCTAAATTTATCACTTTTATCATTTTTAATTCGAACTTTAATAAACCTAACAATTTAGTCCTTAAATTCCTAACACTCATAATTAATAAACGAAAATTGGGAAAAATAAATCAGGGTGTTACATGCCAAGGCCCCCAAATGAGATGGAAAGATATTATATACCCATTATGTATGCGATTTACATATGATACAGTCCCTCGCCTCACTATATCCCAACGTTTGACCTAGGGTATGGAAAATGTCTACCCATATAGTCAAAGGTATGATGTTGATAGTGTCATGAATCGTGCTAACCCAAGAATCTCACATGATTCTTCCGCTGCGGCCACAGTCTCAAGCACTAATCACACATATCAACCCACGAACTGAAATACTACTTTTATATGAAAATATTATCCGAGAGAGTGGCGATTCTCTGTTGTATCTTTACAAACTTCATGTGTTTCAACAAATGACCCAATAATACCTTTATGACCGGATCTTTTGAACCGGGGAAGGAGAATGTCAAAGTCATTTGATCCATACATATGATTGTAAAGATCTCAAGTCTAAGGACTAGTCATACAATCAATACATGAAAGTTCTCACAGACACATGGATAAACACTCCATGTGAAAACTTTCGGCGGTCAGTTCAATGGACACGAGCAACTCATGCATCCCTGTGATACACCAAGCGGACGGATCACTGCTAGTAACCTATGAGATCGGCTACCCCACTTAAGGGCGGATCATATCATCATGCTAGTCTGTTCGCTTTGTGAACGCCCAGATTATTCACAAAACTATGACTAAGAACGTTTAGGAGTAATGATTCTCATAAGGCATGGAAGCCATCATCTTATTACTCCAAGGGCTTTAATACAATGTTTGATGATTAATATAATTTATGTAAGACACATATAATAAAGATTTACATTAATTAATTAATGAAAATATTGCAAATACCTGTATATATAGCCCATACACAGTTGGGTATAGGGCATATCTTCTAACAATCTCCCACTTGCACTATAGCCAACTAGTATGAATCTGGACACCATACTCTTGGGTGCCTATCTTGCTTTTGTTGAGTCAGCCCTTTAGTCAGAGAATCTGCAAGATTATCTTATGTGGGTATTTTCTCTATAATAACTTCTTTCTCTCAACAATCTCCCTGATGAGATGAAATCGCCTGAGTAGTACATGCTTGGATTTCTGGTTGGGACCTTAGTTCCTTTGATTGAGAAATATCCGCCATGTTGTCATAGTACATCGTGACGCCATTCTTTATCGCGAGAAGCACTTCCAGCTCCATGATGAACTTCTTTATCCAGACTGCTTCTTTAGCTGCCTCAGATGCTGCAATATACTCGGCTTCAATGGTGGAGTCTACTGTAGTTGACTGCTTTGAGCTTTTCCAACTGACAGCACCGCCATTCAGAGTAAACAGATATCCTATTTGTGATCTGATGTCCATCCCTATCGGTCTGAAGCTCGCCATCACAGTAACCAATGACTTTTATCTAAGAAACTCTTCGTATGTTAAAAACACATCCTTAGTTCTTCTCAGATACTTGAGGATTGTTTTGACAATGCCCAGTATGCTCAACAGGATTTGCCTGATACCTGCTCGTTATGCTAAGAGCATAAGAGACATCAGGTCTTGTACATAGCATGGCGTACATGATCTATCCTATTACTGAAGCATAAGGGATCCCACCATACGCTCTCTATCTGAAAGAGTATGTGGACATTGCTCCTTAGATAATTTGATTCCATGACAAATAGGTAAATTACCTCTTTTGGAATCTTCCATTTCGAATCTTTTTTCAAAACTTTATCTATGTACGTAGATTGAGAAAGTCCTAACAACCTCTTAGATCTATTATGGTAGATCTTAATGTCGAAGATGTAGGATGCTTCTCCCAAATCTTTCATGGAGAAATTCTGAGATAACCATTGCTTGGTGGCTTGCATCATTGGAATATCATTCCCGATGATTTATATGTCATCGACATATAATATAAGAAATATAACAGCACTCCCACTATTTTTCCCCTAAAACACAAGGCTCGTCTACATTTTTGATGAAGTCAAATTCTTTGATTGTCTCATCAAATCGTATATTCCAACTTCTGGAGGCTTGTATGAGTCCATAAATGGATCGTTTAAACTTGCATACTTTATTATGATCTTCCTTAGATGCAAACCCCTCAGGTTATGTCATATAGACTTCCTCTACCGAGGTTCCCATTAAGGAAATCTGTTTTGACATCCATATGCCAAATCTCATAATCAAAGTGTGCAGATAGTGCCAGTAAAATTTGAATGGACTTTATCATTGCAACATGCGAGAAGGTTTCGTCATAGTCAATTCTTTGGATTTGTCTACAACCTTTTGCCACCAACCTAGCCTTATAGGTTTGGATGTTGCCTTCTGCATCAGTTTTACGCTTGTAAATCCACTTGCAGCCTATGGGTTTTATCCCTTCAGGTGCATCCACCAAATCCCAGACTTGATTATGATACATAGAGTCTATTTCAGATTTCATGGCCTCAAGCCACTTGACTGAATTAATATCACGCATTGCTTCATCATAACTGGTGGGATCGTCATTATCAATGACATGATCATGTTCCTTATCAATATGGAAACCATATCTTTCCAGGCTCATATCTTTCCCTACAGACCTTCTAAGTTCATAACCTTATGGTTGTTCCGTCGCTGCCCTTTTGAGGGGCCTGGAGTTTAGTTCTATGTTAGTTTGTTCTTCTCGTACCTTATCGAGGTCAAGTCTACTCCCACTATATTTCTGAGAAGGAATTCATTCTCCAGAAATTTAGCATTTCGTGAGACAAATGTTCTTTGTTCATTTGGGACGTAGAACACGTATGCTCTTGAGTTCAAGGCATATCGTACAAACTTACATTTAACTGCCCTATCATCCAATTTGTTAGTTTGTCCCAAACTCTAGATAACTAAGACTAGGACATTTCCCAGACCATAACTCATATGGTGTTTGACTAACAGTCTTGGAAGGAACTTGGTTTAGTAGTAGTTGCAGTTTCTAAAGCAAGAACCCAAAATGAAAGAGGTAGATCCGTGCCTGGCATCATTGATCGGACCATATCTAATAATATCCAATTTCTCCTTTCGGATACCTCATTATGCTGTGGAGTTCCGGAGGAGTCCACTAGGAAACAATGCCATTTTCTCTCAAGTAATCTTGAAATTCATTGCTTAAGTATTCACCACCTCGGTCAGACCTTAGTGACTTAATACTTTTATTAAGTTGTTTTTCTACTTCAGCTTTGAAGTCTTTGAATTTCTCAAAGGATTCAGATTTGTACCGCATAAGGTACACATACCCATATCGCGAGTGATCATCGATAAATGTAATGAAGTAGGAGAATCCACCTCTAGCGATGACTGACATTGGTCCGCATACATTAGAGTGTATGAGTTCTAACGTCTCTCCGCACACTGTCTTTTACCTTTGAAGGGTAATTTGGTTATTTACCAAGTAAACAAGACTCACAAGTTCCATAAGGTTCGTATTTGAAGTGTTTGAAATACCCATCCTTATGTAGCTTAGTTAATCTTATTTCATTGAAATGACCTAAGCGACTGTGCCATATAAGTGATTCATTGAGATTATTCGAGTTAACGTTGTATATATTAGAGGTTGAACATTCTTTGTTAGTTTGTAAGACATAGATACCATTATTCAAAATACCATCTCCATATTTTATTTCCTTGAAATAAATAGAACATTCATTACAACTTATTATGCATGAAAAGCCTTTATTACATAAAGAAGAAATTGAAATGATGTTCTTTACTAGAGAAGGTAAATAAACACAATCTTCTAAGTCTAAAACTAAACCATTCGACAAAACTAATGAATAAGTCCCCACGCACAATGCAACCAGTTTTGCTCCATTACCCATGCATAAGTCAACCTCCCCATGACGGAGTCTCCTATTGTTTCTCAGGCCTTACACATTGTTATACAATTGAGTCCCACAACCGGTGTCAAGCACCCAAATAGAAGGTTTAGAGTTTGAGAATATAGTTCAATCATATACAACATACCTGAAGCATTGGGCTTCTTGGCCTCTTGAGCTTCCCTAGCTTCCTTGGCTTTCAAGGATCTGCAGTCTCTTTCTTTCTTCCAATGACCATTCTTTCCACAAAAGCAACATTTCCCCTTTCCTTTTTTCTTCTCCACCTTACCATTGGGATTTAGGTGATCTAGAGACTTGGCCTTGCCCTTATTTTTCTTTGGGTCTCGTGGCTTCAGGTCCGTACCCGTAAGCATGACGAAGGGTTTAAGCTCCGGTTTCAAGTCCTTCTCTACTTGCTTTATCAGATTGTGCAATTCTTCTAAAGTAGCTTCTTTATTAGACAGATGAAACTGCATAATAAAGTTAGAGAAGTCTTTTGTAAGGACTGAAGAATTAGATCGTGACCTATCTCATGATCCATAATGAACCCGAGGTTGGCCAATTTTTCAATGTGGCCAATCATCTTAAGCACATGTCCACTAATAGATCCTTCTTATACCTTGTTTGGAATAAGGCACATGACACTTGGAATCTCACGGTATGAACAGAAGTTGCATACAACTCCTTCAAGTGAAAGATGATGTTTGAGCATCCATATCTTCGTGAGCTTTCTGAAGTTCGTACGACATAGAGCCAAGCATTATGCAAACTGCTTGCTCATCATCATCGATGTGTTTCTTCCAAGCATCAAATGTATTTTGGTCAGCATCTTCTGCGGGTTCAGGGGGAAATGGTCTTTCAAGAACATAAAAAATCTTTTCTTGTCGTAAGATAATGTTAAGGTTTCTAAACCAGTCATTGTAGTTGTCCCCTTTGAGCTTATGCTCATCAACGATGGAACGAAGTGATACTCTGTTTTCCATTTGAATGTTTGTTAAATATTTTAACCCACCCGTTAAGAGAAAATGTTAAAATTAGGAATATGTTTTCATTAATGTTTCATAATAACATGAGCTTTTAATATTATGAAGTTGCTCCCACTCAATTGTTTTAAAATTTTAAGTAAATCGCATCAACCCCAATATGATGGATTTCTTGTGGGCAAGGATCCCATTATCATCATTTCATAACTCCAACTAGGGCCGGTTGTTATAAAATATGATAATTAGGTAGGTTCCCAACCAATTTATGATATAAATCACAATTCCTTTATCATTGGGTTGGGCAATCAAACATGCCATAGCTTATGCTAGTCCTTGTGGACACCCAATTTTTGCCACTAAGTTATAAGACCACGCCTAGGGTCGCTGCGTCTTATGACTCAGAAAAGTCAAACCTTGTCAATAGTACGATTTAGGGACAAATTGGTATGGTCAGTCTGGTAAAGCCTAGTCCTGCCAATACGGTTTAAGCCCTTTGGGTCTATACTTTACAATGGGAGGCAAATTTTAGACTTAAATTATTATTGAGGATTTTAGCAAGTTTAAGTGAATAACTGTCAAATGGATTCCTCCATTGAAAATTCCCTAGAGGGAGGGTGGAGCGAACTCTCTTAAATACCCTTACCTCTTAGGCTCTTATTGCCTTGGTGATAGGAATAAACAATAGATCCTCCAAATTAGTCCAACACTTTAAATATGCTTTAAGGTAAGCTTTGAGTAAATGATTATTTAGATGTCTTCACAGCTTTTCCTTTTGGCTATAAAAAGGTAATGAGTGAAGGAAGACACCAAATCATTATCTAACTCTTGTAATACCTTTGGTTAAATTAACTTTAGTTTGGAAAGTTTTATTAACGCCTTGGTCCCACCCCACTTGTATATTTTATAATGTCTTTTATTATAAACAAGTGATTATATTTATTAGCCTTAAAGGTAATAAATCTCTAAGTTCATCACAGAATATTATTTATCTAAGGGATAAGCAATACACTCTCTATTTCCTTAGAAAGTCTCTAGATGCTTGCACCCTAAAATAATCATGCCAATTCTAATCATACATAGAATCATCAAGCATATGAGTTTTGATATGTTGGAATTATTTTAGGCATTAAATAACTTTGATTAATATTTAATTATGATATTGCATTTTATTTTATTCAAATAATTTTACTATTCATATTTTTTTACAGATGCGTGAACTTTAAATGCAATTTCACAATTCAAATCTTAACCAAATCATGCAAAACTTGTGCCTAAAATTAATTTCAGGGTGTTCGCTTTCCAACAAGCTTTTACACACCTAATTTCGAGTTCAAATAAGAGAGAACTAATCAAAACAAAAATGGCGCGCTGATACCACTGTTGGGAAGCGGCCGCCAGTGCGCAGTGGAAAATTAAATAAATCAAATTATGATGCCGCTATCACTTTGCCCAAGACCCATTTTTTTTTATTCTACAAACCTAGGCATGTTACTATCTATTCTAAGCATGAAACTCATAAAAAATGCAAAGAACATAAACCTAAACATGCTGACTATCAATAACTCTAATTAAAATAAAGAAAGAAAAAGACTTACTTGAACCGAAGACTCCTCCAGTCCTCCCTCCATTCTACAAGCTTTTCTCGAACTCAGCAAGCTCTTCCACGTTCCAAAGAGCCACCTAAGTGTGTGGCCTCCAAAGATGCACACACCAAATCCAAAACTCAACGGCAAGACTACGCCTTGACTGCACGGGTATTTTTTCCTTGGTGCTAGCCTAGGCAAATACCTCAAGACTTTTAACTCGAGGTTCCTTTAGTCAATTAGACTTAAGGATCCTCAAAATCAGTGGCTTACTCTTAAACTTTAGAGTTGCTCACTTATATAAACCCAAGATATGAAAGGTTTGGTATAAAAATTTGTGAAGAATTCTTTGATTTTATATAGGTGCTCCAAAGACAACAAAGAATCTGATGTTGGATAAATGCTAATTTAATCTTAGCCATTGGATCTTAATTTTAGTGGTTTAATGAGATTATAAAACCCTCATAAGAGTTTGGGCCGAATCGGAATTCAAAACAAATAAAAAATAAATTTTTTTACTATTCACGTTACTTTTATTTATTTATTTATTCCAATTCCCAAAGTGCCCATATCGTCATTCACCAATCCCTAAGCCACTATGGAACCTCATAAATGATTTGTTCAATAATTAAACACATTGAACCATTTATGAACAATTCCTACAGCAATCATATATGCTGTTAAATTTTTACTGTGCACTGTTACCATTGATTTCGACTTTGTTGTGTGTGACCTTTTGGGTTCCCCTCAAGTTGGACATGAAATGAATCGTGATAATTTAATCGAACATAAATTATCCTCCGATCAGATGGTCGTTCGATTTCAGTGACCAAGGTTGACATCTAGCAACATGCCAAGGCCCCCAAATGAAAAGGAAAGATAAATACCCATTTTGTATGCGATTTACATATGAAACGGTCCATCGCCTCACTGTATCCCCATCGTTTGACCTAGGGTATGGAAAGTGTCTACCCATATAGTCAAAGGTATGATGTTTATAGTGTCATGAATCGTGCTAACCTAAGAATCTCACATGATTCTTCCGCTGCGGCCACAGTCTCAAGCACTAATCACACATATCAACCCGCGAACTGAAATGCTACTCTTATAAGAAAATATTATCCGAGAGAGTGGCGATTCTCTGTTGTATCTTTACAAACTTCATGTGTTTCAACAAATGACCCAATCATACCCTTATGACCGGATCTTTTGAACCGAGGAAGGAGAATGTCAAAGTCATTTGATCCACACATAAAATTGTAAAGTCCTCAAGTCTAAGGAATAGTCATACAATCGATACATGAAAGTTCTCACAGACATATGGGATAAACACTCCATGTGAAAACTTTCGGCGGTCAGTTCGATGGACACGAGTAACTCATGCATCCATGTGATACACCAAGCGGACGGATCTCCGCTAGTAGCCTATGAGATCGGCTACCCCACTTAAGGGCGGATCATATCATCATGATAGTCTCTCCACTTTGTGAACGCCTAGATTATTTACAAAACTATGACTAGGAACGTTTAAGAGTAATGATTCTCATAAGGCGTGGAAGCCATCATCTTATTATTCCAAGGACTTTATTACAGTGTTTGATGATTCATATAATTTATGTAAGACACGTATAATAAAGATTGCCATTTAATTAATTATTGAAAATATTGCAAATACATGTACATATAGCCCATCCACAAGTTGGGTATAGGGCATATCCCTAACAGGTCCATTACCACTTGCTATATCAGATGATGCTTCACATGAAGAGATTGAGACTTTCTAGAGATGGAAATATGATGATTTAAGTGTTAAATCACATATTCTCAGTTCTTTGGCTTTTGAACTGAAGAGGGAGTACTTTGAGATGCCTGATGCTTATAGCATGATAACTCAACTCCGTGAATCATTCATGAACCAAGAACATGTCTTGGTTCACAGAGTAGCAATGGAACT
Source organism: Zanthoxylum bungeanum (assembly GCA_019454045.1). NCBI lineage: Eukaryota > Viridiplantae > Streptophyta > Magnoliopsida > Sapindales > Rutaceae > Zanthoxylum > Zanthoxylum bungeanum. The sequence goes on along the minus strand of SKCR01050241.1, from coordinate 247 downwards.
GTTACATTCAAAACTTGACAATGGATAGGCTGTGAGCATACATGTGCTTCATTTGATAGATCTGATCGAGCAATTGAGGCGCAGTGATTTCCTTCTTAATGATACTCTAAGACTAAGTGTCATTCTTAGTTCACTTTCGACATTGTATCGCTAGTTTGTCATGTACTTCAACATGAATGGGATTCACTGCACATATCATGAGTTGCATATGATGCTTCTCATAGCGGAGGAGGATTTAAAGAAGGGA